>CAEFZY010060213.1:0-97930 GCA_903066815.1 Brachyrhaphis roseni | reverse complement strand
TATATATATATATATTATTTTCAGCAATTTTCAAGCAATCATTTTCAGATGAATGTTTTTGTTTGCTAAGCCTCTTAACTCTGACATTTACATCATCCAGGAATACAAAGTCTTCTAAACTCCAGGGATTAACCTGTGCCGTTTCTACAAAGGGAACTTAGCAGAGAATCCGTTTTAAATGGCATATTGGGGCTCGTTGTTACTAACAGCTTGTCACAAAGACACAATTTGTTCCCATCTCCTCTGCTGCATCCAAAATGACTGCCACAGATAAAACTGTTTGGCAGACAGAAAACAGTATTTTAACTTCACCAGGGTTTGGAAGGCAGTGGATGGTCAAGTGGAGGGTAATGCCTCCCTCTGGTCCAGTTTCTGATTTTATGGCTTATTTTAAAGTCATAACTTTTAAATCACGTTCATTTGAGAAAGATTTTTTTTTCTTCTAGTTACAAAACTGGCCCTTTCCCCCCCCCTCAATTTGATTTTTCCTCTGCAGTCTGGGTATCCAAGAAGCCAAACATGAATAATTAAAGAGGCGTTTCAAGCTTTTCCATCTTAATGTGAGCAAGTTTTTCTGTCTGGATTTATAGTCATATTCGATAAACTAGTATATGTGCACTGATGAGGTTTGGTAGTCAGATAAAAAGCTACTTTAAATATAACAACCTTCAACCATATCTTACACCTTTCATTAATCCCATATTTATGGATTAAAAATGTTTAATGTAATATTCTAATCTTAAATGTCATTATTTTATTAACTGTAAGTACATATTTGAGAAGTGGAAGGGAAGTAATGCATGTTTTATTTCTTAAAGGGACAGTATCATGTAAAACTGCCCTTGAGCTTCACATTATGTTATGTTATTCCCTCATTAATAAGATTCTTGGAGTGCTGCTTTGACTCTTCCACATACGTTTACGTTTGACAATTTCTTTAATTTCCCATTCAGCTGTACAAAATGCCTGGGTGGGTGTAGCTCCACCTTCAAGGACAAAGCTCCTCCTTGGAGCTGCATTTCTCAAGCTTCTGCCTCACTGAACTCCCTCCTTCAGACTAGCCAGCAGCAATTAGTAAACACCTAGTGGAACCGAACTTCAGCTCATTATAGGAGCTACTCCTCAGTGAAACGCTGGCAAAAACATTGTCAAAGGATTACTGGAAGAGCCATGTTGTTTTGACTTCCTGAAGTAAAATTTCATTTCAGTCATATTTGATATTTACAGAATTTTACAACAACTGAAATGAACACAGTTACTTGATTATGCTACTTAATGGCACTATGTGACTGAAAAACACATAATGCTTTAAAGATACAAATCTAAAAGAGTGTGGCTGCATATCTATTTATCTCCACCATATTTAACTTTAGCTGTAAAAAAGATATCTCTCAGCTTTGCACACCAAGAGATTAAAGTTTCCACCCATCCTTCTTTGCAATCTAGTTTTGGTCATTTTGGATGGAGAGATCTGCCATTATCTTAGACCATGTTGGTGTATTGAATAAAATCCCAAAGAAACATTGAAGTTTGAGGTTGCACTCAGACAACACAGGAAAAAAAAAATTCAAGGCGCCAGGCAACGTTTGCACAACAGGCTATGGATAATTTAATCAGTAGAACTTCTGACGCTGTGAAGCGTCGAAAGAGTCCAGAAACTCGATGCGAAGACCTACATAATCTCAAAATATGCCCAAGTGATTTCAGGATATCTAACATGTTGCTACTGATGTAAGCAGCACTTTATCTCCCTGTCGCCATCTGTGTGTTTCTAACAGGAAATGCTTTGTACATGTTGATGACTTGCAGCGGTGACATTAAGTGTTATCAAGTTTTTTCTTGTCTTTATCGGATTGCAACTCCTCACCAGTTCCTCCGTCGGCTGTTGTCATTAGCGGTTGGTGACGTTTTCAGGGATTTTGCGTTAGAGAAACGACGTCTGATCGACACTATTTCTGTCCTGTTCTTTTGATAAACAGACGCCCGGACAAAAACGAACCGTCCGCCGCCAGATCGCTCCGGCTGAGGTGGCAGCCGCAGTCATTTCAGGCGGAGGAAGTTGTGGCGGGGTGTCATGACGCTCTGCCAAACACGTGGAAGACCTCTTTAAATAAAACTCCCCGTACATTCAGTATCACCAACACAAACTGAACAACATGTTCGCGAAGCACACAGCAGTCACAAGGTGAAACCAGACCGGGAACTACTTCTACTTTCCAAACAAAAAAAAAAAAAAACACATGACAATAAAGATAAGATGCACATTACTTTATTCTTTGAAACTTTTATACAGTGTAACCTGGGGTTAAGATGGAGACCTTCCAAGTTAAAGCCTCTTTGTTGTATTTGTGCTTGAATGTCTATTTGCATCCGTTTGCATAAACTATTCCATCAGCTTGTAAAAATCCATCATGTCCCAATGAGAAGTGATAAGCAAAAACAAAACGTGCGCTAGCTACAGTCATCCCTTCTCTCTACCTTTGATTCACTTAAAAACTAAATTTCGAGTTTTTGATCCGTGGCGTGAGCTGTCAGATCAGATTAGCGCTCTGACTGTCCTCAGATACATTTTCGCAATGAGTGAGCAGTTCTCGCCCCCGGCCCGCCCACCGTCTGGTGTCTGGCTGCAGCTCTAAGTTTGACATGAGATGATTCATGCACTTCTCTAATAAATGGAGCTTCAAGGTCAGATTGAGTGAAATGTACGGGAGGCCAGTAGTGCCAAACTCCAAAAAAAGGTAAAAATTTCTAAAAAAAAAATATTTATATATAAAATGTGATAACTTAAGTAAAATTTAAATAAATACATATAAAGAAAAAAAAACAAAATTCATAACTACAAATATGTAAATGGGTCAACAAATGACCAAATAAGGAAATATCAGTATTGTTAATTTAAGAGAAAAATTCATTGTGCTTTAAAAGTATTCACAGTTTTTTCACTTATTCGCGCTTTCATATTTCTTGAAATAATAAAAATTATTATGATTATTGAATTGAATCAAGATCTGGATTGGTTAACTTTCACAATAACAAAAATGCATCTACAGTGATGTTTGCCCCTCCCACTGACTCTGATTTTTGGGTCTCACAAATAAAATAACAAAGTAATAAAAATAAATAATCAAATAATGCATTAAAATCTTATAGAATTATTCACACATTCATTCAGGAATTGAATTAAATATTAGAACCTTAAATAATTGTTGATTCATGTATTTATTTAATTAATGTGTTTTTTTTAAGGTTTTCAATTTACACATGTCAAAATATTTAAAATATTTATTCAACTTATCTCACTAAATCCAAATGTGACACTTTTGAACTTCCATAGAGGGAATGTGGAGGCATTTGTAACTTCACGACGTTTGCTGCCACCTGGTGTTCGAGTAACCTTTTTGCACCCTGCAGATCTGCATTGTCTCAGAAGGACCACACCCAAGCTGAACAGATTTAGTTTGTAAGATGTTTTAAAGTTGCAAACAGAAATAAACTTTAAATAGAGGGTAAAGCAGATAGATATAACTATGTGTTTGCATATTGAAATGGAGAGGAAAAACCTGCAGCATTTCTTTCCGCATAATCAATCAAAGTTGTGATAATACTTTACAATAAAGGAACTGATTCTGTGTAGTCAGAGACTAGAAGAAATAAATAATCGTTGAAGATGTATGTGCACAGTTTCCTACAGGATTAGCTTCGTCTTAAATAAACAGTAAATTCTCTATAGCTGCAACTCACTACAGAACCACACAGGCTGAGAAGAAGTAAAGATACATTCCCTATGCTCCAGGATGAGGACGGTGCGGGATAAACCGGTTATCCACGCAGCATCGCAGCGCAGCAGGAGGCTTTCACGGGACCTTTTCCATTGGAACAGTCACCTGGAGTCGGTTTTCCTCAGGAGTCCCTGATAGATGTCAGATTTTAGGAAGCGCGGGTAGCAATCCCTGGCCATCAGGCTGTAGACGAGCTTCTGCGCCGTGTCAAAAGACGCCAGAGTCGGCTGGGAGATGTTCTTTGTGATGTTTTCTCTGGTAGTGCAGTCGATGTTGATCTGGAATCGAACAATACGACCCAGAGTGTCGTCAGAGCGGCGGGGTTCTGAACGGAGGCGACTCAATCCGACATGTTTTTTTTTTTTTTTACCTGTCTGGGTGCTTCCGAGTGAACAAACTCAGAGTAGATCCTGTTGGCGGACGAGATCATCTCCGGGACCGTCTTGATTTTCTTGTAGTCCTCGCAGGCGAGCCAAAACAGGATGTTCTCCTCGCTGTACTCCGACTTCAGGAACTCCCGGAACGCTATCTGTCCGGCTGGAAAGCACGGGTCAGGAGATTTGTGTCACGTCAAGTCAATTCAGTTCACTTTCGTTTCATCAGGGAGAGAACATTAAAACATTTTACATGTTAAAAACGAAGCAATTGTTGTTTCCTGGCCACAGGCTAATTTGCAAACCCAGTCCTTGGTTGGACCTTTATTAATAGACAGCAAAATTAGAAAGAAAGGTTCCTGTCACACACACACACACACAGAGAGACACATACGTTAAATTTTTGGAACTTAACAAGAAAAACATGAAGATACATATTAGAGAAAGCTAACTCTCCACAACAAAGTAGGTTGGTATCGATCAGCGTTCGCAAATTTGGTTTTGTTTAAGCCATTGTTTCAACTGGGAATTAAAAACTCTAAGATCTGTTACTGATGATGAGTTGTTCCAGATGTACAAATCGCTAGAAAAGATGTTTCCTACCAACAGCAGTCATTATAACTCGTTCAACAATTTGAATTAAGATGAGTTGCAGCAACATTTCATTTCCCTTTGGGATCCATGAAGTATTTTTGAACTGAATTGAATGAGGACGTCTGAATGAGAAGATATCTTGACCATGTGATGTTTTGTACTTTGAAGGTTTGCAGTCTTCATTGACTTTGCCTCTGGTTACCACTAGTCAACGACTCAAGGAGAAAAATTTGAAGATCCTCACCTTTGCAACCGAGGACTTTATCCACGGATTCATTCCAAGTCTCAACATCGTCCAGCGGATCCTTGGGAAAGCAACAAAATCTACCCTTGAAAAGAGCATCAAGAGCCATGACTAGCCAAGTTATCTGTGACCACTACGTGTAAACATCTGCAACATCCTGATCAATCCTGCTAAACCATTTTCACAACGTGAGGTGAACTAATGCCCCAAAGTAAAAAATGAGACTTACAGTGAGTGAAAAACTCCTTGGTGTTTTCCACATGGCTGCTGTGTGAAGTTCCCTCCTGAAATGTACTAAAGGCCCAATAATGATACATGCAGAAACTCACTTTATCGCCATCTCCTTCGTCTTCTGCTACGGGCGACGGAGACGAGGTCCTGCCAGGTTGAGGTTGGGGCTGTGACCGTTCGCAAATGATTGCAGTCGAGTGACTGAGCAAATCTAAATCTCCCCCACTCCGTCGACGCACCCCACCCCGTGTGGATGGAATATATGGAAATGGGCATGCAAAGTGTTGTTGTTGGGAGAGCCAGGGCTTCCTACCACAACTTGAGGAAGAGAGAGCTCAGCCGTGATTTAGGCTGACCTCACCTGTTGGGCCACAGCGGTGGTTATCGCTAATAGGCACATGTGGTTGTGTTAATAAGGAGTAACTGCATGACTCGACTGGATAATTCCAGCATATAGGGTCAGGATGGGGTCAAGCAAAGTTCTTTAAGGCTTTGACGACAAGCATTCAGAAAGATTTCAGTCTTGAGGGTTGGTATTCCTGCGGTGGAGCTCAGGATTTTTGATCTTAAAAAAAACAAACCTACTTAAAACAACAAGCAAGCGATCAGGAAGCGCCGAGTAAAAAGATCGTGACCGTACGCAAATGACCATAAACAAATCGGCCTATGAGGGACGGAGCTCGTCACGCCTGCAGTTTTTGCATCCGCGCGGCTTTACTTAGGAGACAAAAGCCCCAAACACGCCGATTTGTCATCCAGCTTCACGCGCCGTGATATAAGTTTGGAGCATTAAAGAGATTGCCGAACCTCCAGGGACTGAAAGGCGAGGAGCGTAAAAAAGGCCAACACTTGTGTGAGAATACGTGGAGTTTGACTGACTGCAAAGAGTCACATTTACTACAGGAGAGCATCCTCACATTTTATGTGGATAATTCTGTTTAAAGCGCTTCTGCTTTGCTGCACTTGAACTTGCTCAATAAATTATGTTTCCAGATGCAGGATAAAGAATTTTAGATCAACCTCACATATTATCCGCTTCGTCATTTGAACCGATGAATTAATGCGCCACTAGTCATCTCAGTTCAGATCTCAGAGTTTAGGGATCAAACTGTTCAGCAGTATTCAAACTGTGTCGGCAGCTGATTTTAGGTTCAGGAAATTTGGAGGCAAAATTTCTGAGCATTGTGCAGAATTATGGTCATTACTGCTTTTGCATGGTTGTAGTGATACAACGAAGAACAACTGTAAACATTTCATATGTTTTATTTGATTGCGAGGGAAAATGCTCCCAGTTTGTGCAAGAACTTCATACTTACACTGTCAGCGTTTCTTGTTCATAACTTCTGCAAGTTTCATGCTACAGGCCAAACTTTTAAACATTGTTCACAATTATCTATTGTTTGGGCCTAGACGGGTTTTGAGTAAACACTTTCAGAGATTTACCAGCCAGCCAGTTTTATCCAATTAAAAATCAGGTTTGGTGTGAATAGGATCATGGTCCTGATGGAACACCTTGTTGGGCCCAGGTTTCAACAAGTTTCTTTAAGGTGAGCTAAGTTTATTTAGGTGCCCATCAGACCAGCTATCTCCTGCAACCAGTCATCTCGTCTTGTTAGGTCCATTGTTCCATTTACTACCTCCCAGTATTTAAGCTCCTCTGTCCCAGTCACAACTCGCCGGTCCGTCTCGTCGTCACCCATGCTTCCCCTCCCTGGATTACCTGTTGTTCCCTCGTGTTTCCAGTTTGTTTCGTTTTTGGATTTTCTTGTACCCTTGGATTTTTTTGTTGGTTGATTTTCGTCAATAAAACATCCAGTTATTTCTACGACTACTGCCTGCTGCATTTGGGTCCACTGGCACGCCACACTGTGGCACTTTCAAACGACTGATTGTGAACTTAGCAGGTGTGAAGAAATGCTGCCATAAGACTTTTGCCAACATGTGACCGAGTAGCTTTAATACTTTCCACAAGTGACCCTCTTGAGTACCAGAGACAAAAATACAAACTGCAGTCAATGATGATTTATTATATGAAGTCAAGAGTCTTTGGCCTTGGCTATTAAAGAGATAACTGTCAGGCTGATCTCTTTAAAGATTTAGGTGAATGTCTGTATAATTTTGATCTTTTGTCGATTAGGGAACATTAATTAAAGCTGTACGCTGCATAATCATGCATGTGGAAATAACTTTATATTTTGGGTTGTACTAAATTTTTTAAAAACTTTTCCAGTTTGGCTTAATCTTTGATTAATTAAGAGCCAAATACATGGTGAAATTTGGTGTGTGATTCCAGGATTATGGAATGAAAAGGATTCAAACTCAGTAGCAACACACATGAAATGTGTTCAGGGGAATTTCCTCCATTCACCAATTTTTTTTTATTTTTATTTTTTCAGTCGCCAGGAGCTCTGCAGGAGTCCTGCTGCTGCCCGAATGCATTCAGCTCTTGGGCATCATCCTCATTATATAAGCAGTCATGTAACAGACATGTTCAGTAAGAAGACTGAAAGGTGATGATGAACCCTCAAGGGCGTTTGAAACTTTCTTCACTGCAGTCAGACATCTCAGCATGAAGTTCTTGATCAGTGGGAAAGCCGTTCTTTCAGCTTCAGGAAAAGCATTGCTAAAGTAAGAAGGCAATGACAACAACTACACCTGTCCTTGTTTCATGGTCTGCTAAAACGGCCGACAAGTTCACCTGAGGCGATTCTATGACATGAAGTTATCCGACTGGTTTGTAGAGATTTTTGTTGAGATGTATTAAGGAAGTCAGGCTGCGTGGAGGAATAGTAAGAGAGTTGAGTAAATTTGTAGGAGTGATTCAGTCATTCTTAGGTTGGTTGTAGAGGAAAAGAGAGAAAATGGAAAGTGTTAACGTCTTAAAGTTTCAGTCAACCCAGACTGTAAATGGTCGGTTTGGTTTTTTTTCCGTAAAGCTATTCCTGGTAATAGGTGCCTTAGCGTTAGCAGAAAACTAAACCCCTGTGTTTTAGTCGATATTAGCAATTTATGATAACTCCAACCAAAACCGTTTATGGTAATGGCATATGACATATTGCCGGATATTAAATATCTTCACTTCTGATGTTTGGGGAGTTTGGCACAATGTCAAAACACTGTCAGTGATGACCTTTCGTTGAAGTTTGAATTTAGCAATGCTAAATCGTTTACCCAACGAATGTAACGTCCAACACATTCAGTCGATCCAGACTTTAAACGGCTGGTTTAGAGTTTTTGAATTGAGGTTCTTTAAAGCTATTCCTGGTAATAAGTCCCTCACCTTCAGCAAGACCCGGTGTTTTAGTCGATATTAGCTATTTAGTGTAACTCCAACCAAAACCGTTTATATCAGTAGAACGACACTATGTTATTGGATAATAAATGTCTTTACTTTTGCAAGAGACATTTAGGAAGTTTGGTATCGTCTACACAGGAAAATTTAACTTTATGCCGAACTTTGAATTTAGCAGTGTGGCTTTTTTACATGAAGAATCTCCCACAGCTCTTCCTGCTTATTGCATGGCATTTTATTAGAGAGGGAAAGAAAGTGGCACACTGAGAAACTTTTGGGACGTCTTTATTCAGCGTGGGTCGTGACATTTACCTTCAAAGGTAAGGCCATGGTGACTGCTGTGCTTTTGGGGGTGCGTGTGTGCGTGTGTGTGTGTGTGTAAGGGCACGGTTCAAGCTGTTGAACACATTCTGTTTCTGGTGGAGCCTGGCCTCTCTCTGCTTTAAGCCGGACTCTAATACATTCTTTTTTTTTTTGCTTCAAATGCAACAATATCAGAGGAAAGGTCACGACCTTCTGTTTCTGAGACACGGTGGGAGTCTGATGCAGGCAGGAAGTGAGACGTGAGGCTTTGCAGGTGCAGGCAAGACAAACAAGGGATGATTCACAGCTTAATGAATTTTGCCACTTCTAACTTCACTCTTTGACATTTGTGGAGTTAAATATAGCCAATGTTAGATTTCGTCTTTAACGTAGCGGATGTTTGAACAGAGTCGGGGCCAAAAAGGAACGTCGGCATCGTAGAAGTTTAACGATTTGGTCTTGATGGGCCTGATTTCAATTCTATATTGGCTTCTGACAAATGAAGCGTGAAATTATGCAAACTACAGTTTGCATAGAATGACTGAGTATCAGGGCCATCTTAATTAAAAAAATATAATGAGTAAAATGATCAGAGTGAAGTCGTACGACAATAAAGTCATAATATGACAACTATTTGACTTTATTCTCGTGTTATGACTTTTTTTGTAAAATGTGGCTTTATTCTCGAAATATTGTTTTATTCTTGTATTATGACTGTTTTCACAACAATATGACTATTCTCATAATATGGCAATTTTTTTAATACTATGACTGTTCTCATATTATTAACAAATCAATCAAATTTTATTTTAGCAATAAGGCATGTCAAAGTGCTTTACATCATAAAAACACATTTTGCTATGTTACAACTTTATTCTCGCAATACGACCGTTTTCATAATACTATGACTTTGTTTGTGAAATATTATGACTACTCATTATTTCGACTTTTAATCTCGTACAATCTCGTAATATTATAGCTATTCCCGTACAAGTTTATTCTCGTAATATGACTATTAGTTCTCAGTAAGGCCCTGATACTCTGTCGTGACAAATATGAAGAGAACAGCAGCTGTCACTGGTTTGATTCCCGGCCTGATGAGCTTTGCTGCATGTCTTCCTTCTCTCTCTCGTTACCCTCCTTCCTATGTGACCAGTCACATAAATGCAACTAGCGTCAGTAAAAACTTTAAAAAAATAAAAAGAACTAAAGAGATGTGCTCACACAACCAGGCTCCACTTTCTCTGAGTCTGAATAATCAAAACGCTAACCTACGCTGTCACAAAAAGATCAACAAGTAAATGAGAACTAATCCATACTTGAAGCATACATAGTTTAATGGCGTGTGAACTGAACTTTGTAGTAGTTCTTGATCAGTGTGAGTCCAACTCACCAAATAAATTTCCCCAAAACTATAAAATCCTTAAAAAAAAAAAAAAAAGAAAACAAACAAACTGCTGCGCCTGTCTCAAAATCTAAGAAGCTTACTCCACTCTTGTTGGACTTAAAGTAGACTGATGAGTCACAGCTGATTAGGTCTTTAGGAATACCTGCCAGTTAGGAACATTTTCAGCTTATGTTTTAAGCAGCTAAAACTCAGAAACGTCTTCACTCTTCTGCAAACTCACAGTGACCAGACACCTGTCTACCACAGGTGAATTAACTAATCAGTGGGCATTCAAAGTTTCTAAAATCTCACTTCTGAAGGGCCAAACTATTTCTCAAAGTTTTAAATGAACGCCAAACATCCGACAGCACAGACGAAAAACCAAACAACCACGAGCTCGACAGAAACACGGCTAATTGGCTTATTGGCTTTCTGTTCGGAGCAGCTGAAGCATTTTAAGCAAAGAGTGAAATGAAACAATTAAATGTTTTTTTCAGCCCACATGTTCATAGTTTGATTCAGCATTCCCCAGGAGGCGGGTAACGCAGCAGAATCCATATGACGCTTTACATTTTCAGTTCTATTAGCCTCAGCTTCAGCATGTGTGAGCTGTACATCTCAGTGCATTTCCACTGTTTCTAACACGCTTTTAAGAATATCTGAGTCTCTCTCTCTCTTTTCTCTCTGGAGCCACAGACAGTTGCAGTGTCGTTTGCTGCAGCAGACATTAGCATAACAGATCATTGGCTATATATGAGTGTTCACTTCTGCTCTGGGTTTGCTGGTTGCACACACACACACACCCACACACACACACACTACACATACAAATAGTACTTCTTTTCTCTCTCTCTTTCCCCGACCTTCGCTGACCTTCTTGACCACTGGCTGAAATGTGACAGAACCAAAACAAGGCGAGAATGTAAATCGCAGCAGATGATGGAAAACACCCAGGCTAACCCCTATTTGCATGTGAGGAGAAGCAGCAAGTCGAGGAATTTGTTTTTCAAAAAGGGGCCACCGGGTGCGCGCGGCCACTGCAGAGCGGCTGTGATGTTCCTGTCCAGAATAAGCCTTTTTTTCCCTTCTTCTTCTTCTGGTCGTTTCAAAGCGTACTGTTCCCCTCCCACCGCCATTAGAGGTGACAGATAGCAGAGTGCTTCCCAACTATCTAAAAAGGCACATTTTGTTAAAGAGCACCTAATTTGTTTTTATAGTTTCATTAGAAAGGGTTGCAGTACCTTCACCGTACACGCGGTGGCACTGTAGTCCCCCGCAGCTCTCCTCTCTCTCCGCTTCTCTAAACTCCATTATGTTGTGTAATTACAACAGCCCAGGATTCGTCAGACTCTCCCTTTGTTGTCGGTCTTGCTGGGTTTATTCATTTGAACCTGAACGGGTTTTTGATTCCTCCACTGAGGCAGCAGGACGCAGGTTGAAGGTGGAGAGGAGGAGGAGGCAACAAAATGAGAAAAAGAAGAAGAAAAAAGAAAAGAACCGGCCGCGGCGTGACGCAGGGGAAGGACGCCTTCCTTTTTGCCGTGGCCGTCAGAGGTTCGAGTCCAGGCCCGTTGTGCTTGCTCCTCTCTCATACCCCACTTCCTGTCTGACCACGATTAAATAAAAGCCTAGAGAGCCGAAAAAGACCTTTAACCCCCCACCCCCACACACACACACACACACATTTAGAAAGCCTTGAAAGTAATTCAGTAAGTAAGTAATCTTTCTCTGCAATTTTGCATGGTTTCTGTTTACTTTGATGGGATAAGGAGATGAGGAAAATGGCGGTGAAAGAAAAAAAAAAAGAAGAAAAAAAAATCCTTTTAATAATGATTCATTTCCAGCACAGCTCTATAGATCCAACGCTGCTGGCAGCCTCTCAGAACCCTGATATTTAGTGTGCAGCTGGCTGATAGAGAAACCTGCCACCTGTTCGCCGCACAACATTCACACAGTTTAGGAAGCGGAGGGAACTTGGCGTGGCGTTGGCTTTTTTTTAACGGCATCCTCTGAATGCGTTTGTGCTGCTGCGGCTTCATTGTGTTGGAAGGGGAGGAGGAGGTACTCACCTTGAGTCTTTCAAAACTTAATGTGGCCTTGTGTCTGCAGTTGCTCTGAGATTTATCCAGGTTCGTCGATATGGTTGCGGGCGTCGAGTGAAAACAGATTTTCAAGGGGGCGGATTTCGCAGCTCGATATCTGAGTCTGGCAGTTAAATAATCTCTAGATTTGTCTCACATGGGGTCAGATAAAAGAGCTTCTGAGATGTGATCAACTTGCGTAAAGCTTGCGGAGTATTTAGCCATGGGACACAACACTCCTGATTATCTTAGAATGGAATTGGAGTCTTTTAGTTCATGTATTTGAGAAATATACATGAACTATATAACATATATATATATATATACACATATATATACATATACACACACACATATATATATATATATATATATAAGACCCAATTTTAAGCTACTCTTTTCTGTACACAGGAAAGACATTATGATCACTGTGGTAAAGTAGCGTAAAAAAGTCTCATCAATTTAAGTAATGGTTATTTTATTGATGTCCTTCCAGGCTGCCTTACTTTCTATTAGTAGCTCAGAGGAAATGTTTTAAATGTTCTAACCTCAGCACAGCTTTCATTTAAAGGTGGCAGAAGTCTGCTTTGCTGTTAGCTCTTCTCAGAACAGCCAGAAGCTGCAGTCTTAGGGGAAAAACTCATCTGGGTTTCAATTACATGAAGACGCCGTTGGGAGATCTCTACCACCGGTGCCGTCCCTTTAACAGGAGTTGTTCTTCAGTTGTGACTTGTTTGACAGGGAAACTTTCGGATCCACGTTTGCTAATGCTAGCGGGCAATTAGAGGAAATCATGACCCCTGCGCCACCCACACCTTCACCCTGCCGAAGCCCAGCGCGCGTGCTGCTGTCTTCCAGCGGGATGAATAAATAATGTGAATTTTGAGATATTCCGCACAGATTTCGAGGAGATTGACACTAACATGCTCTGCGAAGGACTTCCACCTTGCGAAGGCTACCAGAAACCTCAGCGCAAACGAGGCGAACCCCGATGTTATCCATACATAAACTCGGTGTGTTGGAAATATGCAGATGTTCTGCAGAGGCACGTCTGGGTCGATACTTACTTCCATTTGCGAGAAGCACAGCTCGCCCCGTCCGTATACAGCAACATAAATAATTCCACACTAGAGTGGTTAGAGCTGATATGGGTCATTAATTTTTCAGTGATTTAGTATAGGGAGGTACATGCAACCGGTGTTTCCCACTGGCTTAATATGTGCACATTACAGCTCTATTTGTCCTGTTTATGCGCTCATTCAAAGCAATTAATGTCATTTATGGCCTCATTAACACAGATTTTACAGGAAAGTATTTTTATTTGATGTTGTTCACATACAGTATGTACATTTTACAGCAGCCGAATACCAAAGGAGATCAAGTAATACATAAATTATATTAGATGGCAAATGAAAAACAGCAATCTTAATGTGACATAATATTAGTATTCAGAGAAGGCACGGCGCGTGTGAGAAGAGAATCTGATCATGACAAGCAGACATGTATGATCGAATCGAATGTTAAGAAAACAGTTAGGTGCTTTCGCAGTCAATACGACCTCCGGCTTTCACTGCTTGTTATTCACATGGGGGTGTCGACAGTGCAAGAGAGGCAGATCATCAGTTTTAATGAAAACTTAAGCACAACAGTATGAATCTGTGACACACCGCGGCCGTGCAGAGGGGGGGGACAAAGTGTTGAATGCGCCTCAACAAGCACTTTCACCGCATCCCTTCCTCAAATGTTTCCACTTTCCTTCAAGTTTCGGAAGGTTTAAGAAAGTCTTAAAGAAAATCCTCACTGAAGGCTGCTGTGATTCAGTGCATCACAATGGCAGCCGCATCCACCAAGCATCCAGCGGAGCAATCCCCTTTCTGGGCTCAGGGTATTTTAGCCGATGGAGCAGAAAATGTTACTAAATAACCTCCCAGGATGGATTTGGGCTGTTGGTGTTAAGTGAATAATCAGAATACATACCATCCACATTTCTGGTAATAATGCCCTTTCGTTTTCAAGGCAAGCGTGAAACAACAGCATCGTTAACATGCTCGTGCCTGCATGAAGTTACCCCTAGCTTAGCGAAAAACACAGTGAGAAAGCAAAAGAAAAAAATTAAATACAGCTGTCTGTGCTGGCATTCAGTTGCTAGGAAACAAATGGGTAGCAAGCATTCAAAAACATGGCAGGTCTCAAAAAAGCCCATTACTGCGATTAATCATTTGACTGAAATTGCATAAGTCACAATGTCCAACTTTAATACTAGAAAAAATGACTTCTTTCATAAAGTTGGAATTTCATCTTGAAAGGTCAGACATTTCTCACACAATCTGGCCTGAAAATCCAATATGGCAGCAATGCTACGCTAACGTTTGTTTCATAAAGTTAATAAATTAATTCTAAAGCTCTGGTTGGTAAAAATGTTGCCACAGTGTTTGGATGGATAAACCTCAGAGGAATACCATCGTTATTAGCTTGGGAGGCTAATAGTTATTAACATGGTCATGTAGCACAACAGAAGCAAACCACAGTGGTTTTTATAAACTGTAACTGGAACCCAGTAAGGTTCAGAGATGATTATTAATACAGATCCAGGCTCTAACTTCAGAGGCAAATAAAAAACGAAACATAAACCGTCAGGAAAATAAAGATAGGTAGTTTCTGTCCTTCCCCGTCAGAAGTTTTTAAGGTAAAACGAGAGAACCAGGGGATAAAATATACCAAGCGAGGATAGGAATCTTACAAAAACTAATGGAAGGAAATATTTCCCAAATTGTACATTTAAATTACTATTAATGTCAATTCACTGTGGTGCTATGTCTGAGAAGTCATCCATTGTGAAATCTGTGGTTACACAAAAATATTGCACTCTACATATCAGAACCTGTGGAGCCTAAATTAAGACGCCACATCGTGTCTCAACAGTTGCGTTGCGAATCAGAGATGGTCCCCCGGATGATGGCGAATCCATTCCGCACAGCTGTGCAGCGTTTGCGATTACCAAGCCGAGGGCTCAGTTTTGGCTTCCCCCCGTTCGTTAAACACGCAGGAGCGTGACCTTCTGCGGAACATGGTGGCTCCGGGGCCCTTCCTCCGAGTGATGCGCATGTAAATGTCAGAGTGCAGGAACCTTGGGTAGGAGTCCTTTTTCATCAGGCTGAAGACTTTCATCTGGGCTCCGTCAAAGCAGCCCCGCGTTGGGTGCTCCATGCTTTTCTGGATGGCCATCTTTGTGTTGTAGTCGATGTTGACCTGAGTTAAAACAAAGTCAAATATCAAGCAGAACCAGTTAGAACAGGAGACACGGCTTATAGGTGGTGCATTAAAAACAAATATCCAACAGAATCTTGACCTAAAGCTTTGTCAAGTCAAGATTTAGAGTAGCTTGCAAAACAGTCGACAGCCATCGAACTTATCAGGTTTTGTTACATTATAGCCTCAAACTTCCTATTTTATGGGTCAGGCCAACAAAAAGTAGTGCATATTTGGGAAGTTTCACAATACAATTTGTAAAAGCGGGCATATGTCTGTATCCAACCAACCAGATTTTACTGTAATTACAGCTGCAGGTCTTTTGGACTCACTACCAGCCTTCCATGCCTAGAGTCTGAAATTTATTCATACTTTTTGGCTAAATGGCTTAAACTCAGTGAGTGAAGGTCTGTTTTCTGGTTTTGCGGCAGATTCTCAAACTTGATTCAGAACTGGACTTTTGACTCAGCCATTCCTAACGGTGGGGTTGGTGCGTTTCGTTGCGGTGTGAAGTCCAGACAGACCCATTCAGGTCTGAACCAACCAGTGAAGATGGCTTCACGTGTTCGCTGTGTCTCCCACACAGCTTGGTGCAAACCGCAAACTTCTTATGGCTTCCTTACTCCCACCGTACCATAGAGACCATATTATATTTGCAAAAAAAATAAAAAGATTTGAAGTCATGTGTACTTTTACTGCCACTTCCTAATTTTGCAGTACTCTGAGTTGGTCAATCACACAAAGTCCTAACGATGAAGGCCTGCTATGAATCAGGGTTGAAACAATTAATGGGATTAATTGAGACTGTAATAATTGTCAACTAATTTACTAATCGCTAACTAGATTATAGACTCTAAAACATGCAATTTGAGGAAATAGCAACATACTCAGCAACCACTAAGTCAAATCTGTATAACAATATATACATTTTGCATTTTTCATTAAATAACCCTTCTTTGTCTGTATAAAGTAAGCTTAAGTGGCTAAATGAAAAATCTGCAGTGTACCAATAATTATTTATCGCCAGAATAGTGAATTACTGAAAGAATCGGTAGCTGCAGCCCCACTATTAATTATTATTGAGGAGTAGTAGAAGCAGCAGAAAGTTATTTCTGTGATTCACAATTTGGAATACATCAACAGATAAAGGGCTGAGAAAGGTTCCCCAAAGAAAGAAGGACAGGGGAAGTCCCACATTTGCTCGAGGACGCGCGTTAATACATCTTTATGATTTTAGAAATGCCCTTTGTGAAATGCGCTCGTCATATCTCGCATTATTATCCTACACACTGGTGTAGAAGTTTATCTCTTCTGCAAACAAACCGTCCACAACAGGAACTACAACGCTCACATTAGCCCAGCTGCCATGCTAAAAAAGAAGAAGAAGAAGAAGAGAAAAAAGCCTTCCACCCTTTTAAATGTGTTAATTCTAGACTGAAAGTGTGTGGGAGATGCTCTCTTTCGCTTTGCAAAGACAGTTCAAAACCTCAAACCAGACGAGCAGACTCCTCAGCAGCCTGAACCGCTGCAGGCTTTGAACTGCGCATCAGATGGTGGTCGCATCATCAAGCGCAAATTGTCTGGAAACCGCAACCGTCTCACACTCAGAAATAACTCGGCCTGCTGTTTGCAGCATGCATGCACATGACCTCAGCAAGCTGCTGCACCTAATGATTGTTCACAAAGGTCAGCTCGCCACAGGCTCATGACTACGGAGCGTGTTAGTCGTCGCCCACGGTTATTTTTATAACGGCGACATAAATATTTCATCTCAAACAGTCCTCGGTGACAGATAAGCTAAGAAAACGCTAAATGTCATTGGAGCGCTCGCAGCTCCGCGCCATTAAATCTACGCAGTTCTGGAGAGCGTAAAGATGCCACCAGCGTACCTCTTTAGGAGCCTCCGATTCAATATAAACGGTATAAATATATTTGGCTTTGGACAGCAGCTTGGTTTCTGAATCGATGGTCTTGTATTCTTCGCAGGCCAACCAGAACTCGATGTTTTCCTCGCTGAATTCTGTCCTGAGGAACTGAGAGAAGGTTTCCACCCCATCTGAAAAAAACAAAAAACAGAACCACAAACTGTTAGAACAACATGTGGTAAAAGGAGAAACGTTCCACTGCTGGACATACAGAGACTGTCGATCAACTTTTCTATAGTTTGGGAGGAAATTCTGTCAAACACTGTATTGGTAATTTTAGCATGGCAGAAAGCTCAAACTTCCCAACTCTGACTAAAAGAGATCAGTGTCACTTCCTGTTTAAAAGTGACCTATTTGGCCAACAATGAACTCTTTGGTATTTCACAGCTACTGTAAGCTAAAGATACTGGTGTAAGAGAACATGACCTGTTCTGTGAACAATAGAAATGACACCACTTGGACCCAAATAGCCACTGTCTCATAATGCTGAGTAGATTCTGGTGTGAATGCCGGTTGATTCTTTCATTTGTTCTCTCTGAATTTGAATCCTTAACATGTTTTTCCACCATTCTGATTTCAAATAAGTTTGAATCAGACCAATTAAATAACCTATAAAATAACCTTCCCTCGTTACATCTGAGAATCAATCATTCTATATAACTTTAACGTCTTTAAATCTGGTGTATGTGACTTTTATTTATTTATATATATATATATATAAAGTACCATTCTGTAAATAATGACAGTTTTAATGCAAAGTTGTACTAAAAGTTGCATTAAGTCCATTAAGTGTCAACCTTGGATTAAAATGATCATTATTTACCGAATGACACTTCAGGACAAGAGTCATAAACAAACATGAACGCTCCTTCATGTTCATAAAATGCGTCATATCATGTTTTCCATGTTAGCATCCTTTGTCACGTATTTGTGAAACTGTCACCTTGTCCTGATGACACGTGATGAGAATCTGTGAAAAGATCGCTCTCCTCTGCCTCCTACTTTAGCTACTATTACCATCTGCAGAAACATCCAATCAGATCCAGTAGGAGGGTCTTAATGCTGTCAATCAATCTCATGTGCGTGCTGCTCAATGTGCTAATGGCAGCAAAACAACTCACCGTTCCAGGAAAACTATTTGCCCACAGTCATTGGTAAGCTATGTTAATTAGGATTAGCATTCATATAAGGAAACACTGGGAGACGGTTGATATTTTTCAGATTATCTGTCTCATGCTAAACCATCACAACGCAGTGACAGTTACAATATGTAAAACAGATGTTTCCTATAAAAGTTACACACCTCAGCTTTAATTCTTATAGAAAATAGCATCATCTTTTGACTATGTCATCAACAATTAGTGACTAGTGGAAAGTAGGTCTACTACTTTAGTTAGTCTGTGGGAACTTGGCATTAACTGGTAGATTTTCCTTCAACAATCTCTAGAAAACATTTTCCATGTTGACATTTATGTTCTGAACATTAATACCTTTTACCACATATGATTTTTGTCGCTGGTCTGATGGAAAACTACCAATTTCAAACTGGAACCTTGGTATTTAACACCACCAGCCCCATGTACGGAAGTAACTTCAGTTAAAAACATTACAAATATTCACAGCAATTCTACTAGTAACTTTTAAAGGCATATTTAAAAATCCTTCCAAAACAGCACACAGGGTTTCAGTGTGGCCCTGAAGTGTTACTTCTGTGATTAGGAGGAAGTTGCACAGTTTCTGTATTGCTGTCTGTTCTGACAAAACTTTAAAAGACGTAGTGAAACTCCCGCTGTCGTCTCCATTGTCTATTCATTGCTGTGAGCGCTCCGTCCCAGTTTCGAGCCCGTGTAAAGCAAAAAGCATCTGACAGTCGAGTCGACTGGTTCGGACGGCAATTTAAACGAGCGCTGCCGCGGAAGTTTCCGAGGCTCGGACTGACCTGTGTGCTTCAGCAGCTCTTCAAAGGAGTCGCTCCACTGCAAGGCTGCCTCTGGTGAGATGCTGCAGAAAAAGAAAAAAGAAAAGAAAAGGACAAAAGAGTCAGACAAACGGTCAGATCCTCCCTAATGATGCGGCGAGCAATGTTTTTTTTGGGGGGTGATTCTCGGAGAGCCATCTCCTCGCCAGGGTTTCTGCGTGCCGCCTAATGAGTCGACGGAAGGGCCCGCTGGAAACTCGGCGAGGTTAAAAATGAATCACGATCGCCTGGCATAACAGCGGCTGTATGTGAAAAATAATGAATTGTGCCTCACTTGCTCGTTGTCGTGTTTGTCTTTTTGTGAGGACTGACGTTTTCATGGGAGCCCGACTTGGTGAGAAAAAGGCTTAGTCGGCTCTTCCTCTCTTTGTCTTTCTGTCTGCAAAACAAGGCAGAAAATACATCAAGCCCCAAAACACTCGGCGCCGCACTTGTGGCACTATTTAGCAAATCAGCAACTTATTGCAGACTTTTCCTCCGACACATTCTGAGGTGGTTGACATGACACACAATTAATTGCACCACTTGCTCATAGTAAAGAATGACCTAATAGCTGACAAGTCTTCATAAAAAAGCAGAGACTCGCTGGGAACGACTCAAAGCTGTAAAAGTGGTGGTGTTGATTAAAATCAATCTGCTGCCTTGCAGTTCCAGTTCTGCACGTATATTAATAGGCATCTTCAGTAAATCTGCTTTAAGTTAGTCTTTAGGCGACTGAAAAAGAGTCGAGTTCAGACACCAACCTGCTGCTGCTGTCGTCCTTCATCGCTCGTGACTGCAAGTCCTCTACAGCAAACATTCTAAAATATGCTTCCTCCTTTGGGGCCATGTAGTTAAATTGAGGAAATAGAAAAAGCAGCGTCTCCATGCTCGTCTGTCAGTGTGAGTGTGTGTGCCGTGCAAAGCCGAAGGCCACAAATGGGGCTGTGAAAAAACAGAAGAAGCCAAAACCTGTTTAACCCATCATTTGATGAGCCACCTCATCTTTTATAAAACCTGCTCGCATTTCATTTCCCATACCTGCTCCACTTCCTGTAACGGGCCAGCAGCTCCATCAGTGACACGGAAAATCCCCTCGGGTTCAACATCCTGTCGACAAGATTGCTTAAAGTTTTTTTTTGTCAAAGAGACATGGTTACGCTAATTAACAGAATTTTTTTTCTTACTTTTTCGGGGGAAGGCAATGTCTTGGACTTTTTTTAAAAATTTTTTTGCAAGTGAAAAAAAATTACTGAGGCGATTTCAGGGAAATATTCTTTTTAAATACATGATCGGGAGAATGATCAGTGATGAAGAAGTATTTATATCTCTTGAAGAGTTTTGTATTTAGGTGCAAAGATCATAATTTATCCAGTTGGTAGAGTTTCTGAGCTGTGGATGTCTGCAGCTCCTCCAGAGCTACCATGGGACTCTTGACCTGTTGTACTGTCACTCAAGGCCAAGGCCAGGGGTGGGCAAATCCAGGCCTTGAGGTCCGGTCTCCTGCAACTTTTAGATGCGTCTCTACAGAAACGTGCAGGGGGGGGGGACAAAAGGGGCTTGAGCCCCTGCCCCTTTTACCCTTGATGCCCCTAGTGTCCTTTTAGTTTAGCAAAATAAACTAGTTTCAGTCTAATAATAACTTTCAGTTTCTGCCTCCATGTTGTTCAGACATCGGGTCCATGGTGAGGAGGAGGGGCAGGAGGGGTGTCTGTGGCCTCTAACTATCAAATTATGGGCAAGAATATTTTTTCATACACTGGTTTGTAAATAAAAACGTAGGTCTGATGTTGACATTAGAAAAACGGTTTCTGTTTCTATTTTCATAATTGTCCTCGCCCCTAAACACAGAAATGCTTTGGCTGCAGAGAAAACTTCTGACTTTAACTTCATCATTCTGCTAAAGGCCCGGTTCTACAGGCAGTCTGAGTCGGTCCCACCGACAGATAGAAAGAATGTCTGTCTTCATATCAGACAGAATTGGTAGGGGCAGGTCTTCAAGTCCAGTCCTCCCACCTCTGCCTTCCTGTATATGTCCACTGACTGTTTAATAACCACGAGATTAGACTGTATCTATGACTGAGGAGTGTTTCAGTGTCTGTGACGCCCTTAGACAGATGCCACACAGGCTGCAGGAGTGTTAAAAGGAACCACCTTCTGAATATTTTCTCCTCACGCATTCACGTTATTCCACTGAGCTGTCTGTCCTCACCGTCTCAATTTCTGGGTCTTCTGGGTAGTTTAACCAAACCAACTTCCTCTGGCAAATAACTTCCCTGGATCAAGTCCGTACCGTGTTCAATGACCTTCTTCATTCATATCAGGCCTCACACCTTCCTCCAACCTCTCTGACTGGACCTGCTTGTACTTCCTGATTCACCAGTGCTGTTCTGCTAACACAACATGGGCTAGACTTTAATCCCCAGGTTACAAGTTATTTAATTGGAAATATTCTTAATCAGTTAGTTTCTAACCAGCCTCTCCTCTTCCTATACGTCCTATAAGTCTAAAGCAAAACCTGCTTTAGACTTCATACAACAACTGGATATATACTGAGATTAAATTACCCCCTGGTTGCTACGAGTTACTTCTGGGGGCAGCTGGTTGCACTGGATTATATTTAGGGAAATTAGAGTAAAAGGGTTACAATACAGAGGCACACCACACTTTCCAGATTTATACATTTGAAAACCACATTTATTTTCACTTCATATTTATGCAATATTGTGTGTTGGTCTATCAAAGAAAATCCAAATGAAATATTGAGCTTTGTGGCTGCAACATGACCAGAAGTGGAAAAGTTCAAGGGATGTGAATACTTCTGCAAGGAAGTGCAAGCGCGCGCTTCTTCAACAATTCCCCTTACACTCTTAGCACCATCAAAAAGAACAAAATATTGCATCAATTAAAAAAAATGGGCTAAAGTTTACCTCATGAGTATATGCATCAAATTCAACAATCTCTTCACGATCCATTGAAAATCTACAAGTAGGAGATTTATCATAAACTAAGATTATTGTGATGATTTGATTAGAGAAAGTAAATAGGAGCTTTTCTTTAGTTCCAACAACTATTGGTTTCTTTTAAACGACCCACAGAGGAGATGACACAAAGCTAATAAAACCCTAAGAGATAAAATGGCATCAGTCAGCTTCCATTTATTAGTTTCCACCCTTTGAAATGTTCATATGAAAAGATACACAAGCATTTATGCACTTAGAGCATAAAGCTAAAGTGATGTATGGGAAACGCTGCTCTTGTTGATGTGGCCTTTTCTAGTGTGATTTAGTTTGGGTCTGCTTTGTGCGACGTAACGAGCATTTACACACACGCAGAAAACACTTAAGATGTATAAAACATAAAAAATATGACATTCTGAGATTTATTCACAAACCCTGTTAATTCGTCTGGGAAGATAACGCCTTGAAGTGATGTGAAGGTAAAACGTGAACAATTTTTTTTAAGCAGTCTTTTTTTTTTTTTTTTATTACAAAGTGATTTAATTACACATATTCTGGTTAGTTACTTATTCAACAAATAAAGAAAAATATGTATCCAAAACGAGAAACACCCAACCCCTAACAATTCAAATAACATCTGTGAGAAACTTCTAGTCAGTGATGGATTTAATGGTATGTTTGAGTCGTTGTTATGTTGGAAGGTTCAGTTCAGCTTCAGGTTTTATATTTCTATAGTCTCATGTTTTTATACAGCACCTTCTGGTACCTGGTAGATTTTTATGGCACAGTATTAGTGCCAAAATTAACACTAATTTAGTGTTAATTTGGAAGTAGTGGTGGCCACTTCCTTGTCACGAGACACTATGTCCATTCTGAAGCTAGCTACTGATCTGATTGATGACTGGCTGACACTGGTAACTGAGTGACCAATACTCACAAATGAGAACTGGACTACTCACTTGCTTTAGCTTTGTAGGCTAGCATTAGCATTGGACAGGCTGGTCATCTGGAACTCTGTCTTTAAAAAGCATACCTAAGCTGCGTACCCATTGGACTGCCTTCTCCCTATGCTGTACATGAGCACGAATAGGCTAGCATTAGCAATGAATAGGCTAGCAACTAGTATGCGTCGACTAGAGAGGCTAATGGCTAGCATATCTAGTCTGGTCAGTCATTGTATTACCATCTTCCTCTCATTTTCATTAGCATGGATAAGCTGGCATTAGCTTTGGACACAGTAGCAGCTAGCATGCCTAGAAACATGCTAGTTGCTAACTAGATGCTAGCATGTTCCTAGGCACATTCTGGGCGGCCAACCTAGGCATACAGTACCTACTTCAAGTACTGGATTGACTTTTTCCTCCATCTTCCCTTAGCAAGGACAGGCTAGCATTAGCATTGGATAGGCTAGCAACTATCATGCCTAAGCTGGTCATCTGCGACTTTGTCTTTAAAGTTTTCTATAGAGAAAACTTGATGGAGAAAAATGTGACATACAATATCTAGAAGCGACATACATTAGACCCATTGACGTGTTCTTTTCCCCCCAAAAGAAGTGCTGCATCTGGACGTTTTAACAATTAAATGTTGCACTCAGTTGCCCTGAAATCATTATTTCACAAATCAGAATCATCTTTACAGGCTGAGATTATGTGCAGAAACAATAAATCTGACTGTGGTTTTCAAATTATAACTGCGCACAAAGTAAATATATCAAATTGACATTAAATGAAATAAGGATATGTGCATATATTGCCTGCCTTTTTATATACATATAAGAAAGGAGAATTGCTACAGTCCAAATATGCTCATGTTTTCACCATCTACCAGCCGACTACACTGACTATAAGGTGTTGATTGTGTTCATCAGAAACAGTCTGAGGGAACAAACCGTCTCTGTACTGCTGACCTGGAGGTAAAAGTTTAAACAATTTGTCTCAAGGATGTTTGGGATCTGCAGAGACGCTAGCCACCCTCGTCCTGGCCTTTGTCTAGGCTCTTTCGGGGAAACATCAGTGTGGCTATCGTCTCTTCATTTCAGAACAAAGAGTTTGTTCTTCCACACCTACCGTGAAAATGAGGCTTGTAAATTCTCTGTGCACTTTCACATCAACAGCAGTTAATCCCTAACCAGGCAAAATGAAATGTTCTAACCATGGACACAAAATGTGATGCATCTTCATGTAATTTTAATCATTCAAAATTGGTGTAAATGTCAGGGTGTTCACGATTATTCGTCACAAGAAAATACATTTATTACAGTCTTCGGAAAACTTTAAAAGAATATTTTTACTTACTTACTTTAATACTTTTTGATGATCCTTAAAAAAAAAACAAACAAACTAACCTCTCATTAAATATCCATGTGTCCAAATATATGTACATAACATAAATAAATAAAAACATGTTCTTATGGTGTCCTCTTTTTCTCATGTGACTGTTCATGGTCTGACTCATGTTGCTCTCGCATAAAATGTGAGGTTTGCACAAAAAGAAATTGTCATTTACGCTGGCGGCAACGGGTTATCTTTTCTCTGACTTGTTATTTTGTTTTTTTGTTTAAAACTTTGTGGCTCTGGTGGCCTTTAATCACAGAGACTTAGACAGGAAATGGGCAGAGAGAGACGGAGGAAGACGAGCAACAGAGGCACTGAGGTCCTCATGAATATGGTGAGAACCAATAGCATCTACATGTAGAGCCCCTGTTTTACCTCAACACCACATGCAACTCTAAATTTCTCTTCTGTAACATCACAAAAGCAACGCCGGGTGTTTACTGGGTGAGCCAGCAGCAGAAAACTTAAAAAGTTTAAACGGAGCAGTTTTGAAGCAAGCCAGGTCTGTGTTTCTAACAAACATGGCCCATCAGATTTACATAACTACATCTATCACTTATGATCGGAAGTACATAATGTGTCCATAATTACCAAAATAAAAGAAAAGGATCAGGCACCCAGATCAATTATGTCTGATTTTGATCATCTGGTTCTCACGCAAAACAGTATCTCCAAACATCATAAAGGTCTCTGTTGGTCCACATCATGGAGGGATCCTTATATTGCGTTGTAAACATTAAAAAGCCCCCTGTGCAATGCTCCAGTCTTTCTAACACAGTGCTGGATGACTGAACGGGTTCTGGTGCTGCAGTTGGTTCCAGCATCACGCAGCTGTGACATCTGTCCACCACACCTGCTGAGGAAACGCACGGAGCAACCATCTGGCCTCGTGCAACCCCGAAACACGACCGGGTTTGATCTCTGTCCGTTGCCGGCACGCTCCGTGTCTGCTTACCTTTCTGACTGATCTGCCCGGTGACAACATGATGTCATCCCTAAAACACGCTAAACACCTGCAGGCTCTGTGCAAATCGGATTAATCAGAAACCCATTACTGGCCTCCATGTTTTAAATTATGACCAGATCATTACGGTTGCTCAACCATTTCTTGCCAACGAGTTTCTTGCCATCACGTCTTTGTTTACAGGCTCCTTCTGATCACGTTGGCCAAACCATTTTGTTTGGTCAGATGTTAAATGGTAAATGGTTTGAACTTGTAGAGTAGTGGTAACATCAAGTCCAGAGGATCTCAAAGTGTCTCGCCCGAGGATACAACGGCAGGAGCGGCAAACGAACCGACAACCCAACCAGCCGATTACTGGGCGAACTCTTACCGCCATCACCATTCTGGTCCCAACAAGAGGTAGAACCAAATCTGACCCAATTACCTCCACAAATCACATGCTCTACGATGCTGGATGAACAAATCCAGTGGACGCAAACGTCTACACACCGCTGGTGAAATGCCAGCTCTTCATGATGTGAAAATATGACAGCATGAGAAATCATTTCAGAACTTTCTCTACCTTCAAAGCAACATCCTGGACAGGCTAAACCTTTACATCTACTTTAAAGAATCCGGATCGCTGTAAATAAACTTCAGCTAGCCTAGGGAGATTAGAGCGTTTGAATCTTTTTGCCAAAGACAATTTGAAGAGAAGTTAAACAGGATGAAAACAAACTGCATAAAGGTAAAAAATATAGAAAAACAGAACAGCAGTGATGTTACCAAACATTCAAAAGAGACAGTAACTGGTCAGGGAAGCTTCCAATGGGACACTGAAGAAGCTTCGGGAGGTTCTGGTTAGTCCTGTCATGTTCTGCATAGCAGTCTCCTGGATTCTCCACTGGAAAACCTCAAGGGCTTGGATTAATTTATGGTCTGAAGAAACCAAACCTGCTGACTGTGTCTTGCTCTGGGATGATTTTAATTCAGATGGAGCTGAGTGTTTTATCAAGCTGGACAGAAAAAAAAAGTGAAATACGGATCCAATTTTGACCCTAAACCTTCAGCTGTTTTGTTTTTTAGTTTCACAGAGAGTCAAAGCCTGCATCCAATGAACAAAAGAGAGGCCTCAGCAGAAAAACATTTTAATTTTAGACTCCAAAACCAATGTGTCACCCAAAAAAAGAGATGCTCACAGAATCTGAAGGAGCCAGAGAACTTTTCTAAGTTAGAGTGCGAACAAATACAAATGCACAAGCAGGTTTTTGTAAATAATTTTGAATTAATTGGAGTACATGTCATGATAAAGCTGCTGTGCACATTTTTTAAAAAAAAAATCTATTCTATGTTTCTTACTGTATTCCCAGTGGGTGAATGAACACAGATCAAACTGAAGTGGGAAATTAAAGCAGACCAAAAATTTCGTCGGGATCCTAAATGTGTTTATGACCGACACACAACAGTTGTCAAGAGATATGACCGCAATGTTAAATATGCCATGTAAGCCACAATGACTCACTCACTTTCCTATCCAACATTGAAATGACATCATCACTTTAAAGCTAATAGGAGTACATATAGCACTGTGAAAATATTTTTTGATTTTATTTATCTATTTTTTTCACATTCAGTTTTTTTTGGTGGAGTAAATAAATTTTGCATTTTATTCAAACTCCTGGATCACAAAAGTACTGAATCTATTTTAAAAAGCAGATTGGACAAAAGCCAGCAGATGCAGTTTTTGCCTCGGCTGAGCTCTAAAAATTAACCGTGCTTAATTATCTGAACACCATTTTAAAATATTCATTAGTCATTACTCAAAACTTTCACCGGCTTTGTGTTTTTTTTCTTTTCCCCTCCATGCTACCAAATCACATTGTTGGCACAGAGTGGAATAAATAGATTTATTCATATATATAAAAAAGAAAAAAAAAAACAGGCTTGTGCTAAAGTAATTTTCCTCACAAGATAATCTGCTTGTCAGAAGTATCACTCAACTATGGAGGCTTTTACTATCAGCGTGCAGCAGTTCTACTTACTTAAAAATCACATGATTGATGCATATTGGTTCACTTTACATGTCGCTCCAGCAATGCGGGAAATACCCCCGTTTTGTTCCTGCGTGGCAGCATCAGTAAACAGAAGTGTGCATCTGTGAGCAGCGATAACATGCAAATAGACACTTATGAGGGTGATTGAGATGTTGCTCGGCAAAAAAACAAAAAAAGGGGGAAGTGATGAAGTTGAAAAGGCAAAGTGCTGACATGGTTGAAGGGGAAGGAGGGCAGTAGCTGCTTCCTTTTTGTAAACATCTGTTGAGGCAGGCTGCTTCCGCCCGCTCCATCTAGAGCCGGCCTGAAATCCAGACAGAAAAATAAAGCCAAACGTCACGTCGGGGCATCAAGGACTCCCTTGCAGACGCGCACAGGTTTTGCAGAGAGGCGACGTCAAAACGCACACAGACAAAGAAGCAGAGATAAGGCTGGGAAACTTCAATCAAAGGCACAGAATTTTCCGCCGTATCATTGTGTTCTTATGTGCGCGACAGTCGGGCTCTGCGGGTTCACTTTTATCTGAAAGTAAGACGCATTTGTGATAAAGGAAATTAGATGAGCACTCAGCAGAGAAGCAGGGCACTGGGAAGACCTTGATCCTTCTCCAGAGGGCACCGTCCGTCAGATCCGCCGCACGGCTGAGGAAGCTCTTCGTTTTCATCATTTGCAGCGTTAGACATTTCATTTAATGACACCAGTTTAAAAGCAATGTATGTCTCTGATGTTGAGACTACGTTCGCCACTCAGTTAATAAATTTATACCAAATGCCCAAGACATTACGAGTTAATACCGAAGGCTGTTTTCATGCCTGATAGTCCAGTAGACTCGTTGCAATTTTGTCCCCCATTCCCCATATTTTAAGGGCCAAACGTTACTACAACTCTGACAGGCTAACACAGCAACATGATATCCTATGTGCAAAAAAACCCCAACTTCTTACCAGTGATGACTACCATTGATTTTAGCTGTCAAGCTGTCAGATTATATGTTCGTGTGATATAAGAACGATATAAGAAAGTGCTTTACGATCAATCGCCAACACCACCACCACTAGAACAAAGTCCCAGGGTATCACATTTCACAGGTCAGGAAAAAGCTTTAATTAATGTAAGACAGGGATATAGCTCAGTAATGCTAGCTTGACTTTGACTACCTTAACATGTATATGTGCTGTGGACTTCGGTGTGTTTCAATTCAGATAAAAAGAAGTTTAAATTAGCCAATAAACCAATGAGTGTGTTCAGATGATCACTTCTTAATGGTCGCAACGTAAACACCAACCCTGAAGACAGATTGTACCGTACTGTGTGGTAAATGTTTTGCGTGTGTTTGGGTTGAATTCTGTGTATTTTTGTCTCTTTTCTTTTAACGTCTCTAGCACTTTGCTCTCCTGTGGATGTGGATTCTCGGATTGGGCCGTTCGGGCCAGCCTTCGCTCTCCATGAGAATCAGTGAGCCTGAGAAACTGGGATTTGTTTACCCCAGTTTCTTCCTTAACTGGGGTAAACAAGTTAGAAAAGTTGCGCTGCAGGATTTCTTGCAACTGATCTGAACACAAACATTTAGCGTCTTTGACGCGGCTTTGTAAGCAGATGTATAGGAAGAAATATTACTCTCAATTGCAGAGCTCCAATTTGTGCCCTTACCTTCACATATTTACAATAATCGTCATTCTTAATAAGCCACAGCATGATTCTTTCATGACTATATTAATATTATGTTTCGGGCCCGCTAAATCTGTTTATTAATAAACATGTTTAGCTGTAACTGTGTACACGTAACAGATTGGGAGACGTTCTACCATAGCAGCTCAGTAAAGTAGTTTTCCATTTCTATCAAAAGAATTAAAAACAACATTTTTAACAACTTTTATTAGCAGTTAGCATCATTACCACTTTTTGCATCACTTAGAGCAACAGCAGCTTGTCTACGAAATAGCTAATATCCCTGCCTTCTGTCAAATTCCTCCAACAGTCTGCCAATGTTAACAAGTCCCCTATGCTCCATGGCAGATACATAATAAAATTAAGCAACTTTCTAAATTCCAGTTAACACCTCAGTTATTATTACTGTAATAATTTGAAGTAACATTTACCTCTTGAAGTTATTGCATAAAACTCAAGCTTTTCTCCTTTTCGACAATAGTACATCTCCAAAAGCTAAAGCAGAGCAGCAGAGCTGAGCCTGCAGCAGCAGTCTGCCCACTGACAGGCTGCAGCCTTTCATTGCAACTATCTGCCAAATCTATAACAGATAACAATAATAATCTATTGGCATACTTTGTTTATATGCAACTCAAGAAAATTGCATTTTATTCAACAGCACAACAATTTTTTGACGTCTTGTGTAGAATCTGCTAAAATATGACCTCCAGGGAGATGAGACGATGCTGCCTGGATAAATGACTTTCTGCCCATATCTGATCCAAGAGTGATGTCAACATCGAGTTGCATTCCGATAATCTTTACTTTTGACGGGTACTGACCAGTGCGTACATTAACAAAACCCAAACACCAACTATGAAGTCTTAGAAAAGACAAACATTGAAAAGAAACTAAAACAAACAAACAATGCTTAGCCTGGTGGCCCACCAGGCTTATAATACTTCAGGTTAAATATGATATGATATGAAAGTATTTTACAGACACCTACAAACTTTGTCCAAATTCTGTCGAATTCTTTAGCAAAATCTTTAATTGGAAAATCTACAAACGTGGGTCAGAAGTTTGTAGATATTAAACTGGAATAAAAAGTTCTGCCGACATCAGAATAGAGGAAACTGATGCTCTACTTACTTGGAATCGTATTGATACCATAAAAACGCAGTATCGCACACTTCTACTAGCTACTAGAGTTTGATGCTGTCAAACCCACTCAGATCTTAGCATTTGCTAACTTTCTCTGCATCGAACACATCAGTGTAAGGACAAAAAGGTTCACTGGCTGACCACCCACTAACACACCACGCTGAAACAATAACTGCTGCTCCCTTCACCTGTCATTGGTTATAATGTTGTGTATGTGAAGATGGGAACAAAAAGAAACTTCACTATATGTAGCTACAAATGATCTGAGCCAGAAGGGTGGTGAGTGAACCGAGCCGCCTGAGAGCATTTAGGAATGAGATAAGAAGAAAAAAAGAAGGGTCGATATTAGAATAAAAATGACCAGCGTGAGAGGAAGTCTGGGAATGATGTTGCTTTTGGGTGATTATGCGCCTTGCGATTTATATGCTGTGCCACCGTTCAGCAGCAGTGCAGAGAGCAGTGTGCCGTTTGGAGCAGATGGGCATGAATCACATGTGACTTTAATACCGGAGATCAGAGATCATAACAATTCATTGCATGTCAGCAGACTGATGTTTCTGACAGTGTGCCCTGAGTGGTATGTCTACTACATCGCAGAGATTCTCTCTGTGTTAAGTTTTCTTGTGCGTAACGTGCATGCAGGTCGTCAATGTGTTATTTTAAAAGGTAAGATGCATATGGAAAAAAAGGGTAAATGTCTAAAGTAAGTTATAGATGTGATAAAAGCACACTTTATTGTAGAGCAGTTTTGCTTGACTGGATTAAAAGGTACAAATGTACATTAAATGTGTAATAAAATTCTTGCTTATGTGGGCTGGTGATGAGAATAAGCAGTTGTGAATCTAGCAAGAGGAAAAAAACAAAAAAAAAAAACGGCTCAGGGAAGACATTTTTCCTGATTACCATGTGGGTTAAACAAGACTCGGCATGCTCTTAAGTATAAAATGTAAATCGACTTTAATTTGCAATTCCCTACCACTCCCATCCAAGATGGTATTTAATATTAATAACCCGGACAAGTGCTCAGCTTACTTATGGGCCCATGCTTGAGTAATGCAGAGAAAAATGCCCACCACTGCAGGAAGCCGGGGTCCGTACCCAGCTGTGGGGGCTTTGGCTTGCAGTCGTGCAGATGGCGGCGCGGGTTTAATGACTCCTGCTGGGTGGTTGCTGCGTGGAGAATACTAACCGGAAAAAAAACCCAAACTCACGCATTATATATATAACCTGTTGGGCGAAATGGAGCCCTGTCTTGTCTCTTGAGTTTAATTATTTTTACATAAAAACAGCCTATCTGGGGGACCGAGCTCGATTCTCACGAGTTTTGTTTGGCCACCAGACGGTCAAGGCCGCTGCAGAGACAATCACAGCCATGCTGGTTTCAGTCGGCGGGCCACCTTCAAAGACCTTCTGTAAAGGACCGACAAAACTATCCGAGCTGTAAACTTGATTGATAGTAAAGTGAACTTTTCGCATTTGTCACGAAAACGTCAAAATGAGATGAAAAGAGGGGAAGGGTTTTGGTGTGGTGACCAAGTGGTGCTGTTATTTTTAGTCAGTTAACAGGAATAAAACTAATACTAATGTCCAGCAACGCCATTGAGTCAAATTAGGAATACTAAAAACCCCCAAAAAACAAAAAAAGCAGGTTTGATATCAATAAGTGAGCAGTGAGTTGAAAGCAGAGCAGGTTAGAAGTTCAATTATTGTATTATGATAAAATGATAAAACCGTTACTAAGGGAGTCACGCGGCGCAGTTATAGCGGGCACCACATAAAAAGAGGGTCGTGACCTCAACGTGGTGTCCTGAGTTTGACTTCCGGCCTCAGTTCCTGTGCCGCGTGTCCCCCACTCCTACCACCCCTTCTGTTTGTCCCTGTCACTACTAGTGAAGAAGACATTCCCACCACTTTCTGTCAACTAATCCAACTAGAGTCCCCAAAGTGGCGATCTTCAAGGTGTGAAATCTTTACCGTAGCTCCTCCTACGGCGTCACTCAGCGCTTCTCTCTCGGCTTTTGATCCAGCTCAGTCTTTCTGCCGCCGGCATCTCCCCTCCGAGCCTCTCCTTCCTGTCCCCGTTCCATCCTGGACCAATCCTGCAGTCCGGCCCAAGCGTCAAGTCCCGGGAACAGGTGTTACGGCAAAATCTGTAACACCTGATTTTGCAGAAACATCTGTTCCACTACAGCCTCGCTATTTGCCGATTTCCATTGTGAACTGGTCCTCAGCGTCCCCGCTACTCCGCTCTGTTGCTCATCTTTGGCCAACTGGTTTATAGTCTCTGCTGATCCGTCACCGAATAACAGAGCTACTCCAGAGCTGTTCTGGTTCGTCCATCCACCCATCATGGTGGATGGGAAACACCTGGTCAGTCTGTCCTGGCCGTTTCTGGCTCAGAACGGTTTCTTATTGCCACCTTCCTACAATAATGGCCTATGTCGTTTTTTTTTGCCAAAAGTTTATTTAGACAAATTTTTATTCCATGTCAGTCAAGTTTATTTGTATACCACATTTCAACAAAAAGGGAGTTTAGAGTACTTTATATCATAGAAACCCAAAAATAATAAATTCCAAAAACATCACACAGAATTATTAGGAAGGTGACGATATGGCAAGTGGCCTACCTTCAGTAAATACACATGCATACAAACAGGAAATACAAAACATGCTACACAACAAACTTACGGATCAAGATAAAACCAAAACATGTATGTAAAGGCCACCTTCTCACGTTTGACTTTGATTGGACCAAAATGCTTTCTATCCACACCTGGAACACCAAGAAATATTCACAACATATTACCAAATGCCAACATTTGGTAAAATGTTGGCATTTTACCAAACATTGTGCATGGAATGGCTCAGTTGTGCGATGCACATGCAGGATGCATATGCAAGACGTAAACAGAGCAAAGCTAAGTGTGTGCACATTTTGTTGTGGTTCTAACCATCATGCCGACCGCTTGACAGAGAATGCAGTAACCACCACCCTGCAAATACTCACTCATGTACCATAAACACACCTATGCAAGGACCCTGTATGCAGACTAAATCCTGCCATTTAATACAGAGAAACATCCTCTGCATGGTGCTGCCACTTGGCCATGAGCGCTGAACATCTTCTGAGAGACTAAAGTCAGTCATCAATGGTCGAAACATCACCAATGTTCATTTTGCTGTGCAAGGTTGGTTCTTCAGTCACACAGCTAGTACACAATTACGCACCTGTGGAGATCTGGTAAGTATGCAGAGACAACAACCTGGTGGTCAACTGGACAAAACAAAGCAGCAGAACATCACGAACTTCAGGAGGATACTTCCTGACCGACAGCAGAATTTCCTCTGCCTACATTCCCCAGAATGCCGTGTGGCTCTGGGTTGTTCAGTGAAATTACTGAAAATTGCATCAAATGTGTTACCTATTGATTCGCGTGTCTATCACAGTGTATATTGATATTGATATATTGTCCAGTCCTAATATCATAAACTACAGATCCAGCCTTGGGCAATGAGAGTTAAGTGGCTGCTTAGGGCCTCCGCACCACCAGGGGGAGCACCAAGCTAGCAAAAAATAACGTTGAACAATACAAACTAAATGCTGTTGCACATGTGAAAATGGATTTCTGTATTATTTTTGTACTTGTTACACAAATAAGTTAATGTCTTCCTGTTCCTGTTCCCAGCCAATAAAGCTTGTAACTACTTAATCCACCGTGAGTAAATGTGAGATCAGCTGTGAAATATAACGCACCTTCATTGTATATTTTTGACCCTGGATGACAAAAATTGCAATGCAATCTAATCTAATGACCATCAATGACAAAATAATAAAAAAAAGAAGTATTGTCTCTACCTCTAGCCCCAACACTACGTGCTCAGAGTTTCTCTTCCCCTGATCTTTACATAGTTTACTAAAACGCTGTCAGGTTCTGTTTTTCTGTGTTTATTTTAAAGTTTTCTGTGTGTTTATTTCGAGTTCTGTGTCTCTGTGCTCCCCATGTTGTCCTGTCCTTCCCCGATTACTCCCAGGTGTGTCTCGTTTCCTTGATTGCTTCCTTGTGTATTTAGTCCCACCTGTGTCCTGTGTTCCTCGTCTGATGTGCGCTACCTGTGCTGAGCCTTGATTCCGCTCTACAGTGCTGCCTCGGTTGTTGGACTGTCTTTACTATAATTATTATCATTAAATCATCATTTTTCCATATCGTACCTGGGTCTCCAGCATCTGCCTCACCACCTCTCCACACACTTCATGACAAACGCTACTGACAGCTTTTCCAGGAAATGACTGGATCAGACTTCAGTTTAAAAGTTCCTCAGTCTCGTCTTTAATTTGGACTCGGGAGTTGGATTCGTGATTTATTTCACTCATTAGCGCTGGTGCGCAGCGCGAGACAATTATTTGAAAGTATCCCTGTCAGAAAGGCAGAATGAAGAGTCTGACGATGTGACAAGGAGAAAGCGGATGACTCGGTCATCAGCTGCGAGATGTACTGATACTGGGTTATTCTGCGGTGTAAGATTGTTAAAAAAAAAAGTGGCTTTGACATTTTCATTCTGGTGAGTGTAAAATTAATTTAGCACTCGCTGCGTAGAAACAAATCCAAGCTGACAGCCGGCGTAGCGATACAGGCGCTTACAGCCTGCACCAAATGGGTGAAACTATCTGGAAAAGTGTGTGAAGGTAAAATGTCTGGGGCCTTGTCCAGTTTTTTCTCGTTTTACTTCTCAGCAAAATGCCATTATTTTGCATCTAATGCAGCGCTTGTTTGCTTTGGGTTTATGTACTATACTTGATTTTCCAACTAGTAATAAACAGTAGACAAAGCATTAGCCGTGTGTTCCTTTGTTTTGGCCTGTAAGACAGTAAACTATCATGACTTTATAACGGATACGTTGAGGTGTCCAGACTTTTTGTGACCTGAGCCAAAATCATCAAGTTAAAAGGACTGATGGGCCATTAAAAAAAAGAAAGAAAGGAAGAAATCACAATAGAGAAAAGGAATAACAATAAACTAAGCTGCAGTACTTTAATTAAACGAGCCAAGTGATCTTTTTCGTTGTCGTTGGAAGGAGATGTGTAAATTATTGTGGAGCCAAAATGTAAAAAATTTATGTCATAAAAAAGGTTTTCTAAAGGTTTGAACTGAAACGCCCTGAGCGTCCAGCCGCCTTTCCGGTGGTGGAATGGGGAAGGAGGTGGGTTTGTTAGGCATTATTGACAATCATAACTTCCAGTTGTAAGAGCAGGGGTTGACATGCGGTGGGGGGCGTCCTCCCCACGAGACGCCCCCCTGGGTGGCTGCCCATGTCACCCATATCAGATCTGCTAAGCATTAAAGACAAGATTTAAGTCACTTTTATTGAAAAATATGTAGCCATGTTTCACAAATTCATTAATAGCCAATCTGGGTGCAGCAAAGCCTGGGAGTTGAATACTTTCATTTGTAGCCAAAATGTTTTTTTTTTATTTTTTTTTTATTTTAAGATTTAAATTTGTAATCTGTTAAAACTTTGCCCTGATTAAATATAAAAAGTCTCCACCTGCATCAACCACCAGCATATTGTTCTCGAAATAAAGTCGTGAGCCACACATTGTCAACCCAGGGGTCACAAAACAGCCTCCGAGACTCACTTTGAACACCCCTTCATCCTCCTGCAACCCAAAAAATTTGCATGTTTTGCTCTGATGACAAACTGTGTGAATTTCAGGAGAAGTGCCACGTTTGACAGATATTTCCTGAGAAAACATTTACATGTGGCGTGTATTTTCTCCGCCGTACGTCTGAAAATGTGTCGAAATCCAAGAGAATTATGTTTCGGCTTCTAAAAACCTCCCAAGAGGGTTTGAGCATTCTGTCGTTTTGAGAAAGTTTTCACACCTCTCTGCTGGTTCACAGCTCGCTGTCAGGCCTGGTCTCTCCCCTGCTGCGATCTTACAGGAAGGCCCAACGCTTCCTGGAAGCGGCTTCCACGTTCAGCTGGTGTCTCTGAGAAGCAGAGGGCGCAGAGCCGTGAACGGCAACAACACCTGTGACATCACTTCCCTTTCTGGTTGTCACCCAGGTGCTGTCTCCGCACATGAAACAAGCGCTTGCATTCTGGTGAAAATCGCTGGCTCACAGCATCTGGCTGAGTGGGGAATGCACAACAAAAAAAAGAAGAAAAAAAAAAGTCTCGGTTTGGTTTAATGTGCGGTTTTATGGCTGTGATACGAGTAACTTCTCATAAGTACGTATTCAGGATGTGTTGACTTGCCTGAACTGATGCAGCAGCGATAGAGAAGGATCACCACACCATTACTGTAAATGTTTCATACATAAAAAGAAAGGTATTTACAATAAAGTATGGGGATATTGCAAGCAAAACAAAAACTATCTTGATAAGAAATAAAAAACAATTTCTATTTTGTTATTCTCAGAAACGCTTCCAAATATTTACATATTTTGAATTTGAATAACCACACTGTGACAAACTTCTGTTGTTAAAACGTAAGCTCCTTTACTGTAACCTTATAGATTTCTAATGAACACTGTGCAACATGTTTTATCTGCAGAACATATTATGACAGTAATATTACAACTTGAGTGTTTTAAATTTTTTTTTATTTACGTATTTCAGAACTTGGATAATTAATATAAATGTCAAATTTTAAGATATTCACTAGTTATTCCCACGTAAAAGGAGTGAAATCACACAATGGCATACGATGTCAGGTTGCCATGCCACTGTCACCTTCCTACAATAATGGCCGAAGTCATTTTTTGACAAAAGTAATTTTTTTGGCACAAAAAAAAAATCGCCACCTCTTTCTTTCCAAAAGATGACTCAGGTAAAAAAAAAAAAGCATAAAAAAAAATCACTTTTGGCAAAAAATGACTTAGGTCATTATTTTAGGAAAGGATTGATTCTCCAGAGAGAACATAGAACCTCTGAAGAAATGTTCTTTGTACAGATGAATCTAATATTGAATTGACTGGACACCCAAACAAAAGTAAAAGTTATAGCTGAAGTAGAAGTGGATCCTACAACATGACAACAAACTAACCTGGCCGTTGCCTTCCTACAAAATTCAGTTTGATTCTCATGTCCCTTCAGTTTTCTGTCTGGTATTTCTCCCATTTACCTGGATTTCACCAGTACAGTTTCAACCAATCAGAGAACAGCAGGAGAAATTTTGAACGATGACGTTGATTGTTCTGTTTTAGAATTTAATTTTTAACGATGGCAGCAGAGGAAGTGAACAAAGTCGTTCAGTCCGTCTTAGCTACGCCTCCCAATATTCAATTAACATAAAAAGCCATCTGGTTTGCTTCTCTCTTTGCAAAGGATGGTTGTTTACAGTAGGCAATATCCGGTAAGCTTCACAGCATCTCTGTGGCGCATTTACATACGGCAGATGTTAGTTATTGGGTAAAATTTCAAACTGAAAGAGAGCAGTGATGTCAGTAACGCGTTACTGACGCTGGACCACTTTTTTCAGGAACAGGTAATCTAACGCGTTTCTATTTCAAATCCAGTTGTCAGACTACAGTTACTTATCGAAACCACTTTGCGTTACTGTGCCTTACTATTTATTTTCTTTTATTTCCTCTACGAGTCTTGGGGAGTAACCGCCGTTTCTACGCGCCAGTGTCAGCAGCGACAGAAATGTAAACAATGGAGGGAGATGCGCATTTTGTTGCTGAAAAGGGACTATTTTGATTCCGTTTATTATAAGCGGCTTTGTTTTGTTCTTTCTAAAGTCGCATGCAAATTTAACGAGTCGTGGTCTGCGCTTTTTGGGCTTGGAAATAAATAGCCATAAACCCCTGAATTTATCTGACATCCAGTTAGTTTTAGTCCATCATTTCCCTGATGATCCATCCCGCTGTGTCTTTGTTAATGTCTTACCTGTGAATCACCTCGAGCTTTCCGTTGCGCCCCGGAAAACTGCAAACATCGAGACTAATATGAACAGCGCAATAAACGTGAAAACAGCCATGAATGAACGAGTCCGTAAAGTTGTGCGACTAAACGGCATTATTAATATTAAGATAAGTGCCACAAATCTGTGCAGCCATCTGCATTGTGGAGCGGCAGGAGGAGCGCTGTGCGCTGCGCTCTGACATCAAATGCAGGGCCGTAACGCAGAACCTGGAGGCCGGGGGGTGAGGGGGTCTAAAATCCTATTTATAGTTTTCCAGACAATACTGGAACACACAAAACCAAACACAAATTACAAAAGTTTTTTTTTGTACTGTTGTAACCATTAAACAATTTCCCCTTCACTTCAACCTTATAAGTGGAGATATATTGTTGATGTTACCATTATAAAGTAACTTGCAATTAAGTTTTGGCAAAGCTCAATGTAATTTTCACATGTTGCAGAGCGTTGTTGTTAGCAGCTGCTGAAAGAACGAAGGGTGTCAAAACATTTTTGCTGGAATACGCTTTCTTTTGATACACCAACCCCTCTCTCTTATGAAAGAAATGAATATTTCCAACAAGTTGTTTGAATGACTGTGAGACTGATACTTTGATGTGGCTCAATGTCGCCACCCAGTGATTCATGTTGGCAACAATAACAAAAAACAAAGTGCAACCAGAAGCAGGATGTTATCTGCACAATAAGTTGGACAGTTGGACAGACTAATTAGAAATCTAGCTACAGCTTTCAGGACCAGCTGTGGAAAATAAAAACAGGAGATTTTTCAATTTAAATGCTGGACGCACGCGACGAACAGATTGACACAATTATGTTAGCTGTTATCATAAAATGTTATCATCTGGAACACACTGAATCTCATGTCTTTACTTTGCTCCACGGAGCGCGCTCAGCTTTTGTCCTCATTGTTGCAAAAGATCAGCTCCATCATTGTTATCGCGCTCGCTGCCGGACTGTTCGATTCTGACATTTGTTTTTGTTCTGGCATATTGTTTCACGTCAGGACAGACCGTCCCACCGATCCCATGCATAAATTGTCGACGCCGGTGACAATGGATCAACCAATTAATCAGTCAGTTAATTAGGCTCATCTCTGTCAGTTTTTTTCCTCATTACAGAGCTACACCTGAGCTTATTTAGCCAATAAGCTGATCTGTGCTGATAAGGCTGTGGAGGCAGTATGGATGTAATCAGTGGCGCGCCATTTACTGTGTGCTGTGGTACTAATGGCTAGCTTTCAGTCAGCTTGTTGGAGCAAGTAGTTTTGGGAAATCTCTTACTTTTCCAGACTGAGTAGATGTTGTCCATGGAAGTTATTCACTCTGATTTGGATTTTTCTACACATTTTCATGTCAAAGCCGCTACCTTGAACGTGCATAATACTCAAGTTAACTGGAAAAAGACTGATGGTTTTCAAAACGATGAGCAGAAAAAGAAATCTGAAAAGGGTGAAGAGCTTTTGCGCTTTGCCTCCTTTACTCTGATGCCTCGAAATTAAATGTATTGTGCGCAGCCTTCAAAAGTCAACTAATTAGAAAGAAATAAAATCCACCTGCAGTTTGCTTAGCCTCACTATGAATCCAGAAACCCTTGAGGCCTCGTCTTCCAAATTTGGAACAAACCTCCAGAAAACTACAAAACTGCTGAAACACTGAGCTCCTTTAAACGAATGCTAGAAACCCACCTGTTTGGGTTTACTCTTGATTTGTGGCAAGCTTATCATCGATCAACATATTTGTTGTGTATTGATGACATTGGCAAAATGTCATGCTTACTGCTTGTTTCACAATTGAAGACTGTATGATGTTTTTATGAAGCAAAGCACTTTGAACTGCCTCGTTTCTGGAATGCGAACTTGATTTAACTGCAGGAGAGCAGGATCGCATGTTTTCCCCCCTGATATTTGTTTTCAGTATAATGATACAGGTTGACTGTCACATTAAAAGTGGACAAAGTTCTGAACTGACGGGTCTAATTTTTTTTTTTTACGTTATGAGAACAAGGTTGTGTAGACATTATTATTATTTAGCTGAAGCAGTAAAAGCTAAACCTCCTCAAATGTGTGTATTACAGCCATTTGTTGTTTGGCTCTTTGGCTTAATCTCCCGGCTAATTACATAAAACGATCTCTGCAATTTACAACAATGTCTTTTGGATGCCTATAATCCCGGCAGCTGCAGCCAAAATGCCTGTCTGCTTGAGATTTTATTTTTTTTTCCTATTAGATGTGCAAGAATGTTTACCATCAGAGAAACAAGCCAAAGTGATACAATATGCGCACACATAGGCAGCATGACGACAATACTGAAGCATCACCTGGTTTACGCATTTATCGATACAAAAGTTGGACCTGATTATGACAACAGGGCCTGCACTTTCAGTCACTCCTCAAGAGTAAATGTTTATTGATCAATAGAGACTCGGGCATGTAAATTCTGATTTGTATGTGCGTGTTGTCCGCAGGGCCGCTGCAGAGAGGAATCCATCATTATTGGCATGTGGAGCCGATTACTGGAGAGACTCTGAACGTCTCATAGAGCTATGATAAAGAACTCTGTCCGGGCCTCTTTAGAACCACATCACTCAGGGTGTCTGTACAAAGGCACAGAGCGCTGGCCAATCAGTACGCCGTATGGTCTGCCATGTCCACAGAATACTTGTGGGGAAACAGAGCAGCTAGACATGAATTAAAACAACATGAAAATACAGGATTTCACTGCAGACACACAGCTGTTAGCTAGCTGAATAGCTAGCTAGGTAGGTAAACTAGCTAGCTATCTGCTGCCTCCTGTGTTTATATGTGTTCATATAGTTTTTGATGCTGTTGTTCTAGCCTACTTGTTGAGGCGCTTATGTACAGCTATGTGGGGTTCTTGATACTTCCTCTTGATTCTTCATTTGACAAAAAAAACAATAAAGATTTAAGTGAAAAGACAGAAAGATAGGTAAATAGCTAGTGAGGTAGATAGATATTTAGGTAGATAACTAGCTAGCTAGGTGTAGCTTAGATGATTCTGCGTTGTGTCTAATAGGGGATGACAGCCAGACAGCAGCTGATTTGAAGGCGCTTTTAATGTTCCTGCATTCAAATGGCAGAAAATAGTAATCAAGAACAGGCTTTTCTTTTCATAGTGTTCCACAGCGCCTTCTCCCACGGAATCTGAACAGAAAGAGCGCGAGTGCAACTTGTGTAAAATAACACATTTACCTTGCAAAATAAAAACAATTGCAACAATAATTAATAACTAGGGCCAAATATGGGCATAATAATCTTAAACAGGACATGAATAAGAAAATGAATAATTAAACGGAATAATCCCACCAAAAATAATAATGAAACATCACATACCTGCATTCAAATGGCAGAAAATAGTAATCAAGAACAGGCTTTTCTTTTCATAGTGTTCCACAGCGCCTGTTTAAGCATGAACAACACTATTCTCAGCACATGAACGATGCAATGTTTCATGAATCATAAAAACAGCTAGATAACTGCTAACCTTAACAAAGGTTAAGTGCTTCACCACACATTATCTTACAAAAACACTAATAAACTAACATTTAATACACTTAAAATACACTTATTAAACACGGAAAGCAAAATTTCATACCTTCTCCCACGGAATCTGAACAGAAAGAGCGCGAGGAGAGCATGGGAAAACCTTTCACAGATTATAATGGTATGATCCGATAACTTATCTTTTTAAACTCCGAACTAATACTCAAAACAACAATCTATAAAGTCAATATCTTCAACAGTAACGGTAATAATTAACAGTTTTATTTACAACACATTAAATTTTAATAAAAATAATAATTTTGAGACAGGAAGTTACCCGCTGTTTTGGAGTGGTTCTGTCGTCTTTTCAAAATAAAAGCTGCCGGTGCTCATATAATTTCCTACCGAAATGACTTGGCAATCTAGTGTAACAACATCACACTGCTACACATATATATACTATAAATATATATATTATCGAGAGAGAGACTCAAGTCAGTACCTTGTGTAAGACATTCATAATTTTCTTTACTGTAATCAAAACCAAACAACAGATCCTGGGATTTACAAACTCATAGTGTCATGATCCGTGTTTTTCTGTGTTTATTTTCAAGTTTTTCCTGTGTATTCATGTCTAGTTCGGTGTCTCTGTGTTCTCCGTGTTGTCCTGTCTCCCCTCGATTGATCCCAGGTGTGTCTCGTTCCCTTGATTACCCTCTGTGTATTTAGTCCCACCTGTGTCCTGTGTTCCTTGTCGGGTCCTCGTCTAAGTTTGTCGTTGTCTGCCTCTGTGCTCGTCAGTCTGTTCCCTTCCCACTCGTTTGCGTGCGCTATCTGCATTAGCCTCTGAGTTACTGCTTAGCAGTGCTGCCACGGTTGTGGATGTCTGTCTACCTGCTGGTTCATCATTAAACATCTCATTCTAACCGTTAACCTGGGTCTCAAGCGTTTGCCTCACCTCCACCTCATCTACACTTCCTGACACCCTATGCAAATTCTAGCTACTTTTCTTAAAAATAGTGATCTTAAAGGCATCTCAGTTGCTGGAAAAACTATACTGTTGAGTCAACTGGCTGATGATACAACTTTGTTCTTACAAGATAAGTTTCAAATTGATGTTGCACTTAAACTTCTAAATACATTTTCTGTAGCCTCTGGTCTTAAACTGAACTTATCTAAATGTGAACTTCTTCCAGTCAATAGTTGTAATGAATTAATCTTTGTCAGAAATTCCTGTGAAGTCTGAAGTCAAATATCTTGGAGTAACTAAGTTAAAGAGCAAACAGCAAGAATTAACAAAAACTTTGATCCAATTATACCCTCCTGTCAACAAAGATTTAATCTATGGTTACAGAGAGACTTGACCATCACTGGTCGAGTCCTGCTGGCCAAAACTGAAGGTCTTTCTCGTCTTGTCTATTACAGTTCAGCCCTTAATTTCCCAAACAGTCTTTGCACTAAAATTGAGCAAATACTCTTTAATTTCATTTGGAATAAAAAGCCCCATCTTATTAGGAAGAATGTTATGATCAAAAAACTCAGTTCTGGTGGTTTCAGTGTTCTGGATTTTAATACCCTATATTCTACATTCAAAATTAGTTGGATCCAAAGATATTTGAAAAATCCTAATTCAATGTGGCATTGGATTCCTACACAAGTTTTTAAATCCTTGGGTGGCCTAGACTTTTTATTAAGATGTAACTACAAAATAGAAAAGCTCCCTGTTAAGTTATCTAGCTTCCATAAACAACTATTTTTATCCTGGACATTGGTTTATAAACATAACTTTTCCCCTCATAACTGTTTTATTTGGAATAACCAAAAATATTTGCTTCAAACATAAATCCATATTTCTTAAGAACTGGGTGGAAAATGATATTCTAACTGTAAAACAATTGTTTAATGAGGATGGTCAGCTGTTTAATTATGGTGAATTTCTTCATAAATATAACTTCCCTGTGATCTCTAAAGAATTAGCTTTCGTTTTCAATGCTATTCCAGCAGGTTTGAAATTTCTCATATCAACTTCAGGAAGAGCCCAGATCCAATATCCCAGATTTCCAGAGTTATTTATTGGTAGTTCAGACCCGTTCCTTAGTGTCAAAACTGGAAACAAACATAGTACAGAAATAATCCAAAGGAATGCTATTAGCAAACCTGCTTCAATCTTTTTTTGGAACAATCTATATTCAGATATTGATTGGGAACAAACATATTGCCAATAATTTTTTTTGTCTCAAATAAAATACGGGAGGTGTCTCTTAAGATTTTACACAGGTGTTACCCTGTAAATTCAGTACTGAATAAATATAGTCCAAATATTGATCCTCTTTGTTCCTTTTGTCACATTGAACAAGAAACATTAACCCACCTTTTTTGGGAATGCTGTTTCAGCAAAACTTTTTGGTGTGACTTCGATATTTTCTTTAGTCGGAAATATAAAATATCTATTCCTTTGAATGTTAAACATGTTTTTTTTTTGGTATTTCCAATAATTGTATGTCTGGGAAAGAATACATCATAAACTTTCTTATTCTGTGAGCTAAATTTCACATACATGCTTGTAAATTTGCTAAAAACAAACCCAACCTCACTGTTTTTAGAGCTTATATAAGATGTTTTTTGGACTCTGTAAAAAAGTGCACCAACTCTAAAGCTATGAAACTTATAACCTCAAATGATGAATTTGATTTGTAAACTGTTATATCTTTTCTCATGGAATCCTGTGGATTTGTTACCCCAGCACCTCGAGCATAGTAAACAGACAATATAAAAGACCAAAAACCTTTGTTGTGTTGCTTTGATTAAATTTGACTCAAAGTAGCTTCTGAAGTTCCTGGAATCTTATGACTTGTGCTAAACTTATCATTTAATTTTCTCCTGCTTATTTAATTAGAAAATCTCTTGGTCGTGTACAAAAATTGTATATGAATTTTTGAGGTTTCTAGGGGGTTTTTTTTCTAGATTTTCTTTACTTGGTGGTTTCAATTCTGACTGCGGGCATAACAAATATAGAATTGAAATATTTTGGGAGGTTTGTTGTAATGAAGAGCAAAAAAGAATATACAGGATATACATGACTTCCTTCTTGAAAATATGGAAACCTGACATACAGCATAGACAAAATGTACATTTCTTTGAGGTTTCTGAACAAAATCAGTGTTGAAGTTCATAATGTTAACCAATTGAGGTCTCAGTTGTTTTCTAAGGAAGTTCATTTAAAAAAAAAGTCTTTAAACTTCTACAGAAAAACCTAGTAAATGTTCTTGTTTTTATCCTAAATAACAGTTCTTCAAATTCTTATTACTGTGGATTTATAACATAAGTTATTTAGAAATTTCAGGTGTGTCTGCTTAAAATTTGGAACATGATCAAAATCATTGTTGTAGTGAAGACTGCAGCTGGTTTGATTATGGATGAACAATCACTCCAGGATGTCGGGGACAACTGATATATATGTCCAGGTGAGTTAGTGTGAAAGAAGCAAATGTCCAGAGTCCAGAACTGAGCTTTACTTGACTTTTAATTTGCTTTTGTGAGTGTGGTTTCCTACAAAGACAAATAAAGGTTATAAGAATCTGCCTGTAAATACTTTTACAACAAATAAACCAAATGTCCACAAATGAATAAAACATGTTTAGAGATTACTACAGACTAATAGCTGGTTAATATCTAATTGTCCTAAATATGTAACCACAGCCAGGGTCGAAATCCAGCTGTTCCAAGCGCTGAACTCTGCAGCTGCACTCATCACTGGGCTGCAGGGGGCGGCAGAGCGCGTCACGTCTCCCAAACCCCCGAAGAAGAAGAGACTAACAGGCGCGCGCTGAAGTCTGAATTTGAACGGTGGAAAACAGAGAAGGTTGGTAGTTTTCTGTTTGATTGCGACCAAATTACAAACCGCTTTATTTACAGCGGAGTTTAAATGGTTTATATTCGAAATGTCCGTCTTTGTGTCGCTAAAGTTACTTTCAACGCAACGTGTATAAACGACATAAAGCAGGAAAGCTGTTTAAAGTTAAAAAACTAACTGAAAAGGTCGTAATTTGACGCAACTTTAGCTAGCTGCTATAGTGTCGGGGATTTTCTTCGCCAACTACATTATCTCTCAGTGACTGACGTTTTCAATGTGGGTCGTGGAAGCAGTTCGTATTTCCGTGGCGTGTTGTCTATCGGTTCCGTTCCTGTTTGTGGTGTTGCGGGTCAGACTTACTACTTTCCTTTTGCTTGTAGGAAAGAGAGAAACATTGCTGATGCCTTTTCTGCTGCCGTTTGTTTTTATCCGTTTAAAACATTCCAGATTCACCTAAAGTAAAGGCACAAAGATTTTCGTTGCTTGTTTTATGTACTTTTTTGACATATTCCTGGAGTTTAGTTTGTTTTGTTTGTTTCTCATGCAGGCAGGCGACATGTTATAAGCATTTCTAACACAGCTTCTCCAGAAATATCTGGTTCAGGCGATCCACAAGAGTGTGTGTTTAGTACCCCACCATTTGAAAACCTAAATATGTCTAATATGAGCTATTTGTGGTTATTTAAAACAGAATCATTATCTTAATTAGACATTAATTCATTATTGTGTCATAACTTTGAGTAAAAATAAATAAACTTATGTAAAACATAGTACTTCTTTTCCACTTTGATCTTTTTAGACTTCTTAATAAATATAAACACCAGGTATTTATTATTCCATTTGCAATTCACTGCAAAACTACTGTCATTCTTGCTACGTCTCTGGGTGTGTGGGGTTCCGGTAGCATCACGGCTTAGTCCTATGGACTTTCTTCCTACTTGGGTGCATGAAGACGTGTTTGTCACTTACGGCGATCGAGGCGGCGCTCATTCTGTTCTTCTCCTTTTTTTTCTGTTTTCCAGCTGCCCACGATGGCTCTGGGCCTCAAGTTTCAAGATGTGAGGGAGAGTGGGGAGGAGCTGGTGGCTCTCATCAACAGCAGTCAGCCTGAGAAACTGAGAGAAGTGAAAGTCGAATGCCAGGCCCTCATTGACAAGCACCTAGAAACAAAAAAGACTGTGAGACAGATTCTTAAAGGCAAGAATCAGATGTTTGTTTTGTTTTGTTTTTTTTCTACTTCTAGTTGTAATTTAGCTTCAGGTGGTGAGTGTTGTCATTTTGAGCGTCTGCCGCTGTCCTTCACGAGCAGACATGGCACAGATCGAGGAGCGCGCGGGCCAGAGGCTGCTGGACATGGAGGAGCAGAAGCAGCACAGGCAGAAGGAGCTGGAGGACTTGGAGGAGCAGCTGCAGCGGTGCACGGCCAAAAGCCAGATCACGGACTCAGAAATCCAGTACGTTTTCCGCGCCGACGCCGTTCTCTGCGCCTTTGGTTTGGACTGTCCTCCGTTCGCATCCCTGACCGTCTCTCTCCAGGTTTCTGCAGACGGAGTTGGAGAGTGTGCGGAACACCGAGAGGGAACTGGAGACTCTGCAGAATGAGGTGGACGAAGACACCACCGAGGTTATCCCGTCTGCAGTGTGAGTTTCTGGGAATCGACATAAATGAAATGAACAGAATCACTAGTTTTCACCTTTTTCTCGACTTACACATTTCTGTGTTACACTCTGACGTGAATCGACGTGCCGCGACAACATCGGCTGTGTTTCAGTCAACTTCAGGTTCTTCTGGTGTTTTATCGCCTGTCTTTTAAAATTCAGTGTTTTTACGTCGCAATACACAATTCTTCAATGAATTGCATGACACATTAAAAGGAGCTGTTTAATTTCCATTATGATGATTACATTTTTAAAGAGTAATTTTGTTCACAGAAAAGTCGCAATGCATTTTATTTACTTTTTTTTTTAGTGTCTTCAAGTTACAATGTGGATTGTTCTGTACAAATTTAAAGTTTATTAGTCTTTAAGAAGGTGAACTTCCATTATTATGCCATTACAGGTATATTAGTTGAAAATGGTCTCAAAACAACAATATTATCGCAATAATTTCTGGGACGATTTGTCGTCCAGAAAGATTTGTTGTCTTGCATTCTTTTGTTGTTGTTTTTTTGTTTTGTTCAGTTTTTTATTTTTACCCTAAGTTTTTCATTTCCAGGTACATGGCTCAGCTGTACTACCTAATAACCAAGATCAAGTGGGAATACGACACGCAGCCCAACATTTTGAAAGGAGGTAAGAAACATAATTTTTTCTGACTTGCATTCCTACTCCAGTGGTTGCTAATTTTTATTTCATATACAGTATTTTAGTCAGAAACCAAAAACACAGTAAGTAAGCAACCCTAATCATAAAGTGTGAACTCAAAGTGACCATGTCAGGGGTGTCCAAAGTGTGACCCATGGGACATTTGGGGTCCTTGGAATAATTTTGCGTGGCCCTCCACTCCCCCGCAGATGAGACAAACACTTTTTACAGAATGTAATTTTCACTGTCAGATAAATAGTGTTTCTAGTTGACAACTTCTATTTGCTGAACACCACGATAGTGATAGAATCTGTCAGAGATTTATTTATTAATGTCTTCAAATTTTAGGAGTTTTGCTTGCATTTCCTTTAACTTCAGTCAAACATTGTAGGATTCCTTCCTCAAGCTTCTCACTACAATTGCTGGAGTTGTGACTCAAAATATTAAATAATAATCAGAAATGTATGTCTGCGCTGTAACGACCTAAACATGTTGACAGAACAAATAAACTTTAAAATGAGTTGTCAGTTTAATTTAGTCTTTTTCTCTTGCAGTGCACTACGGTCCAGATCTGGCCACGCCCATCAACATTGACACGTCTGTCCGCTCTCGAAGCGAAATAAGCGATCAGCTGTGGGACTTTGTCAGCACCGAGTGGTAGACGAAGAACACACGTAATTTTTTTATTATATCTGTGTGTTGGTCGTCTTGTTGTTTTTCTTTATTTTAAACTGTTGTGTTAAATAAATATCTTAGAACTTTGATTTTGTGCTTCCTGATTTGTTACAGCGTCAGGGACTAAAACAGTGCCTGCTGTGAGGGAATTGGTCACTAGATGTCGCTATAGAGCTGCTTAACGTAGAAGTGTGTTTAAACAAAGCTCTTTAGAGCAGATTTAAAGGAAACATTATTCAATTACTTATTCCTTATTTTTTTAGATCAACAAAAATGTAAGAAACTTGAGCAGTGGTCTGATCAAACTACATGACAGCAATTAAAATCCAACAATATTTCTGATATATACTTTTTAAAATGTTCTTGCTGAAATCTGCTTCCAAACGCCTCCTTATAACTGATCAAAAACATTTATATTCAGTTTAATTGAGCATTTTTGAGCAACTATCAAACCATCTCTCTACTTTGAAATCTAATTTAACATGTTTAGTTATCTTGCCTCCTTCATATGTTTTGTGTATTTATTTATTTTTTTAAATGACATCATTTTATACATTCTTGTCATCACATAGGTACAACCATCATCGTTTCTAGATTTCCTGCCGAAGGAAGGCAAAATCTTAAACGGATCAAATGTAACTGACGTGTCCAAAAACAAAGATGGAGGAAATACGGCAAAATCAAACAGAAAATGTGTCCAGTCTTCTTTCTACTGTGAGATATAAATATAAATAGCAAATCTGGTGATGATAATCAAGTGCAGTGCATTAACTGATCATCAGCAAGTTAAAACACTTCAATAGAAGCTGTTATGGAGGATACAGGTGTGGGTTAGCAACACAATACCAAAGTAGAAAGTGGCGTTAGAAAAGCAAAAGTTTCTGTCAATAAATCTGGGAAGGGTTAAAATACACCTCAGCTAGCACGGCTACTGTTGAGTATGTAACTTCTATAAAAAAAATGTTTTTGACATATTTGTTAAAACTGTCACCATGTTGTAACAGATAATCATTGAAAAAAATTGAGGTCCTCCATTTCTTCCTGTTGCCATCTGCAGAAAATGCATCGCTCCAGGTGAGAAACAACCAATCAGAGCCATGAGGAGGGTCTTAGTGCTGTCAATTCCGACTCAACAGAGGAACGCTTGGCAGTAATTTACAGCACAGAGGGTGCAGAAAGACGAAAACATTGTGTCAGCACTTTACAGTCGTCAAGCACGGTGGTGGTGGAGTGACGTGGGCTCACTAAGCAGCAAGGAAGTCTGCGCAATCAAAAATGTCTCTAGGAGGTAGAAGCGTGGTCGCGATTGTTTGGACGTAAACTAACAGCAGAATGGTCGAAAAAGGGCTCAAAGTCCAGACCGCAGTCTGATGACAATGCTGTAGATCTTTGGAGAGATTCGCAGAAACAAATGTCTAACCTGAAACGGTGTGGTGAAGAAGATTCCTCCACAATGATGTGAGAGCGATAAAGTCGATCAGAAAATGACTATCAAGTTTCTTGCCGCTGAAAGCGTGTTTTTAAGCCGTTGAACCATGGGGTGCACTTAGTTTTTCTACACAAATCTATTCCCTTTTTTTTATTATTTACATTTGCTCACTATGTCCATTATTTGCTCCTATGGGCTTAAATGTGCATTTATCTGGAATGTTTGAAATCTATGTCATGAACCCTGAATGTAACCAAAGGAAACCAAATGTTTCCTATTGTAGCCTAACTGTGTAGATATTAAAATATGATAGCAATGATTCAGCAGTTGCAGGTTTGTAAATTGGAGCTGAGACTCTCCTCCCTGTTACCTCCCACACATGGTACTGCGGCTTGTTCACACTCAGACCCGCTCGACAAGAACCGAATCTTTCCCCTAACATGAAAACGAGTCGTGGCTTTTTTTTTCTTCTTTCTTTCTTCTTTTTCTGTATTCGACACCATGACGATAGTTTCAGAGAGAGCAGGATGTGGAACCCGAATTGGGTAGGCACACCGTCACACCTACCAGTGTGTGGTTTTCTTACCGTAAACTGAGCATCGGGCCCAATTCTGCTTCTTCACTGGTAGCTCTGCCTGTTAGTGGCTTTGACACGTGGTTTGTCACTTCAGCTTGGCCCCCCGCTTGATATGGCTTGAAATGGCTTCGGCTTTTCTTTGATCGTTCTGCTCATGGCGAAGTAGGTTTCGATTTTAATGAACCCAGAAGCTTGAAATATTGCAATAAAGCTGCTGTTTATTTCCGTTTTATCCTAAGTGTGTACTTTAAAAAGCTCAAATTGCCTACAGTGGTCACTGGGAGAAAAGTGGGGCACCCCTTGGTTATGTCCTCAGTCCTCAATAGTTTTAATAGTTATTATTCTTATTGACTAGTCTAATATTGCGTGTTTTGTAAATTGGATGTATAAGCTTATTACTACATAATACTTGATACATTTTAGAAAAATTTATAAAATAAATATTACTAATACTTTTAGCAGTGAGATAAGTACTTAAATTTAAAATTCAAAAAATACTTTAATCACAAATTAAATTTTGTAGCTCATATTACACATTTTTCTTGAAACATTTGTGGAGTCTGACGCCTGTGGGCAGGAAGAGTCTCCTGTAGCAGTCAGTATTGCAGCGTACAGGAAAAGGCCTCTGCCCAAAGACGCTGTTGTTGCACAACAGTCTCATGTAGAGGATTTTCAGGGTTGGCCATAATTTTCAATAATACTCAACATAATATTAAATAATAATGTTCTGTTAGAATAAATAGAAATTACACTGAATTAGAATTTATGCATTATGTTTGATATCGTTAAACTTACTATTAATAATAAATAGAATTGCAATGTATCGTCCTTCCTTTTAAAAAATATTCAATGTTGCATTGTATGTTTATCCTGAAGAGAAAAACTAGTGTAAGATGGAAAACCAAAAAAAATCAACAGAGACCTGTATGTAAAAATCATTCACATGTTTATTCAGTGCACATATAAAACTGGCATAATTTAAGTAAGGCTTTTATAAAAGAACACACAACTCACAGAAGTTACACTCATTTACAAAATATACTAACTATAGGTAATTATAATTGCATCTTTGCATTTTTTTCACAATTAATCCCATCATGTCAGGGTACGGACATCTGAGATAAAGTTTCACTAAGAGAAAGAAAACGGTCCTCCTTACTCATCATTTCACAGAATAAAGACGAGCCTCCTCCGAAAAGAAACGACTTGTCTGTAAAGCCAAAACGCTCTGCTGCCACGTTCCAGTCTGCGAAAGCCAAAAAGGCGTTGCCAAGCCTCGGCTGTCGGCTTTTATTGCTTTAAGGCACTGGTCGTGTGTTGCTACATGTGTTGGTGGGACCTCCAAGGCTGAAAAGCCACCCAGCCCGGCCCCTCAGTCTGACGTCTTCGGAGCGTCTCCGGGGCCTCTGATGTGCCCGGCCTCTGCGCTGACCAAAACTCACATGGCAGAGATTAAACGGTTTTGGCAGCCGCCACTTTTTGGGTGTGGATGCTCCGTGATCACGACAACGTGTCATTATACGCTACAAAGGCTGTGGGAGATAACCCTAACCCTAAATCTTGAGCTTGGGCTTTTCCCCCTCATCAAATGCACATTACAGATGCTGTGAATCGTCAACACACAGGCTTGGCTTTCTTGTTTGTTGTTTTGCAAGAACTTATCAGACCATTTGGGTTATCTCTCAGAACGAACTCTCTCTGATCACCACTGGCCTTGTCTAAAAATCTTGACAATGGTAATGCTAGGTTCTGAAAAAACAAGCTATGAGCTACGATGAAGGCACGGGTATCTATAGACAAGTGGTATAAATATAAATCCAACAAAACGGTTCTTTCTCCCAGCTTTACAAACATGGATCATTTAAAAGTAGAACCATTTCAAAGTGCAACACAGTTTTTCTTCTTCCAATGTTTGCTTAAATACTAGTCTTTGGCACTGATAGAAGCACATTTCAGTTCACGTGCCTGCTCTCAGTTCTGAGTCAGAGTGTTATATCTTGGATATCCTTGGATAAATAGCTTTAATAGTTGAGGGAAGGTTCCCAGAAGACACCGTCGTCTCCAGACCCTCCAGTCTGTGAGACGTCGCATCCGTCTTAGTGGTGCTGAAGTCCAGAAAGGCCAGGCCGAATTTCTTCATCTTCCCGTCTGCGTTCAGGAGGCAACGGTGGCAGAGCAGTTTCAGGATGGCCTTCCGCATGTCCTTGCTGGTCAGTGTGTAGATGATGGGGTTGAGGAGGGAGTTGAACACAGCGATGCCCAGGAAGTAATCCGCCTTGAAGAGCACCTTGCAGCTTTTGACCTCACAGCTGAAGTCCAGCAGGAACAGGATGAACAGGGGCGACCAACACGCAATGAACACCCCCAGAACTATGGTGACGGTTTTCAGGAGGGCTATGTACTTCTGCGACTTGCGGTAGAGACCCTTGCGCTGGGGAACCGTGGCGAGGCGCTGAGTGTTGGACTTCACAATGCGGAAGATCCGCACGTACAGCACCACGATGGACATGAGGATGGCACTGAAGACGGTGATGCAGAAGAGGATGTAGCTTTTGGCGTACAGCGGCAGGACGGTGGAGCACTTCTCCAGCTGGTTGATGCAGTTCCAGCCCAAGACCGGAAGGACGCCGAGGAACACCGACAGCACCCAGCTGGCTCCAATCAGAGCAAACATCCGACCCTGCTTGTGACCCTGGTACGGCTTCATCCTCACCATGGTGACATGGCGCTCTATGGCGATGGCCAGCAGGCTGATGATGGAAGCAGCTAGCATGACAAACACACAGCCCTCCCTCAGGAAATACAGCAAGGGAGTCATGTTCAAGGTGTGGGAACCGGACGTCATGATGTTTATCATGTAGGTCAAACCTGCAAGCAGGTCTGAGAGAGTCAGGTTGCCCAGTAAATAGTACATGGGGATGTGGAACTTCTTGTTCTTCCAGATGGCAATGAGCACCACAGCGTTCTCTGCAACAATAAGCAGGCAAACCAGCAGAAAAGCAATGGATTCCGGTTTGAGTCCGTCCGTGTACTTCTTCCCGCTGGTCCCATTCAGCTTGCCAGTGTATTTGTAGTGCTCGATGAGGACTTGGTTGTTTTGGTACACGCTAAACATTCCTGCAGTGGAAAGTGGGGCAGCCCGGGTAGAAACGGCGCTCAGTGTTGGGGTTCCCCAGGAGTGGAAGACTCGTTTGCTTTTCTGCCTTTTTCCGGGCTATGAAGTTAGATCCACAAAGTGTCACAGAGTCCTGCGGTCAGGCATTCTTCCGTCTCTTGGTTCGTACGCCGGTGGAAAAAAAGTGTTGCTTTGATGACAAGCTTTCTTGTGGTTTCAAAAGTTTCCTTCCAGAATGTTTTTGGTCGATATCTGGGACGCTGGGAGGCAATAACAGGAAGCCTGCATGGCAAAAATAGAAAAAGATCATTTAGATGATATTGACAATGAAGAAAATAACCATAAATATGACTTCTTAAATTTTACACACCACTGCTTGAGCTGGTGTAATGAATAAGCAAACTGGTGCCGCCCCAGGCCAGCAGGGGGCACTCAAGAGTACTGGATATATCTTACAGCGTAATGAATCTAAAAATGTAACTTTTTAAATAAAGTATAAAAGAAAATTGACCCAAAATTCTCATTTCTTAAAAAACTTAAACATTATGTCTTTTTGGATTTGACATAAAGGAACACACTTATGGACTGATCCTTAACTATAAAACTTTGACTATTTTAGAAAGTTAAAACTTCAATTTGCTCCAGAAACTCTGTTAGAGTCAAATTTCTTGAACAAGACTCCTGCAGACTAAACAGGTAAATGATATTTTCTTTGCAGAGAAATCTGCATTGAAACTCTGGACTCACTAAAAGCAAAGGTAAGAACAATTACATTGTCTCTAGAATTTATTTTTTTTTAGATTTATTATGTAAATAGTGTGATTTAATTCCCAATTCCATCCAGGGTACCATCTAATCTTGGACCGGCTCTGATTACTGACATTACTAATAAAGTGGAAAAAAATTACAAGTTTCCTGTTACAATTATTTTTAAACAACTTACAAAAGGAAGCAAAAGGAAAAAGTTAATTTATTAAACATTCCAATGAACATATGTTTGGGATTTGGTGGAATGATTTTCCAGCTTTGCATTGCTATAGTCTATATAAACAGATTATTACAATACTAATCTAAACAAAGCAGAACAATTCTAAATAAATAAATAAAGATGTATTCGTGCGCCTGTGCGTAATAACGCACCTATCCAAACAAGTTTTTTTTTCTTTAGAATTAAAATATATATATATATTTGTATTATGAAAACATTTTCAGCTCTAATTGATTACTTTGTTAGTTCCATTCCCTTAGAGTAAAGTACAGCTTCAAAAAAGACATTTCTTTATGTTATGCAAAGACTTTTAAACGTCAACGGTTCTATCCACTATCCGAAACGCGTAAAAAGTTTAAAGGAATTAAAGTCGACTTTTACACTCACCGTAGAAACAGTTTCACGCCAGATATCCTCTGACAGAAGTCTGCTAAAGCGTTGGACGCTGCGCTCCTCTAGTCTGGCGATCAGAGCGCACCATGCGAGTCAACGCGATGTGGGAACGGAGGAGGGCAGGACTGAACATGCGGGGGTTGGTTCCGTGTTTGCGCCTTTCAACGAGTTTTTCCATCCCTCCCTTCTTCTTCTTGACCCCCGCACTTTTCCTTTCTTCCTTTTTTTTCTTCCCTCCCCTGAGGACAAATTGAAGCTCGACGATGGATGAGAAAGAAAGTCGGAGCAGAGCGTTTTATCAGTGTAACGTCATCGGGCTTGAAGGTTATTGTAGAAAACAAAAAAGCCAAGTGTGTTTTGACAATTGCATGGATCTTGCTTCTAATGAGCAGTTATGTATTCATGTTGCTCTTCAGGTTTGCTGGATGACAGATATATGTCTCCTTTCTTTTGAAAGGGAAATTGGCAACAGGATCATCTCAGAGCTAAAGCTGCACTTTCCAAGGGCATTAACTTTAAACCATTACAATTAAAAAATTCACAGAAGCGTTTATTTTGATAACATTCTTATTTAAACATTTAGATTAAAATAACAGCAAAACGTGACACAATCAGTGTTTCTATTTGGTTTCTTTTGTATGCCTCTGGTGACGTCACAAAAAAGGCATAAAGCAACATGTCAAAGTTACTTTGAGTGCATTCATTTGTATTATGTTTGTGTCTTTTTCTACATCAAAGGCCTTTACGTGTATCTCGCATACTGAGAAAGCTGTACAACAAAAACTGTAGTGAAGTCTCATTGTAGGGGAAAAGGGCAGATATAATGTTTCTGAAACTAACTCGCATTCACACCGTTTGTTGCTCTTATCAGGTTATCAACCCGTGAGAAGCACTAAAGTATTAGCTTTCTCTTTCCTCAGTGCGCTTAATAAAAAGTTTGTAAAGTCCTGGAATGGAAGTCCATACATCATTACACGGCTATATGTGGTTATTGTAAGTGTACATTTAAAAAATAATTAACAACTCAAATGAAAATGTCGCTTCAGTTAGCCGTTAGCTTTTATCCAACATAGTAGCTAGCGCCCGGCAGAGATTATTTACATAAATTATACTAGAAATGTAACAATTTACGTATCGCTTTTGCGACACGATTTGTGATTGAAAACGGTATTATGTTCGAACAAGAATTTAAGTTTGTGTCCAGCTTTAACTACAGTTAAAGCTAGCGTTACTTTGCTAGCGAGGTTAGCTTGTTAGCCCTGACAAGCTAACCTCGCTCAAGACAGTCGTTGTACATTAACGGCTGAAATATATTTTAAAAGTTGTGAACTTTTTTTTGTGTGTGAAATTTTAGTTTGTTTCCTTTTGACATTAGAGGACAAACCAAATGAGAAAATTAATCTCAATAATCAAGAGTATTAATTATTGGAAATACAACATGCTATTCAGAAACACTGTTTATCTACCAAAACATGAAAATTGTTGTGGCACTTTTAATGGTTGACTTCTTACAGCTTATTTTATTTGCAGATCATTTGACAGTGGGGGAAAAAAACATATTTGTGAGAGTGGTGCAGCTGGGTCTGTTTAGCTGTTCAGAAAGCCCACATTTCAAAAAATAACTCCTCAGATTGACTTCATCTGTAATTATCCTTTGCTCAAACATCAAAACTTAGTTTTTTTTGGGGGGGAAACATAGTATTTATAGGGTTTGTTTATTGAAGATTCCCCCCAACCCCAAGGCATAATTCAAAGCATATTCTATGCCCTAATGTGCGCTTGGTACATTATGTACAAATTATAAATTTCCATGAAACCAAGAATCCAAAGTATTTCAGCAGGATCATGAAGACCAAGAAACTGAACAGGAAAGTCTGAAATGAAGTAGTGCAGAAGATTTAAGTTAAGCACATCAACTTTCGACACGATCCCCATATTAGTGTGATGTTCCACCAATTATTTACGATTTTTATGTGGAAAAACTTTGAAAATCCAATATATTTCCACTTCCTAATCATGACATCTAGAATACTTAGTTTGTACAATGTGAAAAACGTTCAGTGATCTTAATACTTGCAAACATGTTCACATCTTCCCTCTGATTTTAATTGAACTTACGAGACCACATAGTGGAGTTTTAGACATTTATGTTCACATTCACATTGTTTTCCTTCAGTTTTTTTTTTCCATAAATTTGACCCAAATTTCAAAGTAATTTCATTTTAATTTGAAGGTATGTTACTAAAATGTATTCGTATTTACAAAAAAAAGTGCAAAGTATTGCTTTTGATTAAGAACAAATACTTTTATGACATTGCCTGATTTTAAGTTTTCTGTCTCATCACATCTGAAAGTGAAAGCCCTTCACTTTCTGTCACTCGCCCCCTCACTACTAACTTTCAGTAGAACATTTACAATATTCAGTAAAGATACAAGCCTGTTGTGCTTATTCATGTGTTTTTTTTTTATAGTAATGTTTTCCACAGTAGAACAGTTTCCAGACTCTCTCTGTTAACACTGAGCATTTCCTCTCCACAGATCACCGAGTGTCTCTGCAGCTCAAGGTGCCAGGGAAACTCCGGCGGTCGGGAGCGGGTGAGTGATGGACTGGAGCCAGCTTTCATTTAAACAGGAAGCAGGCTCATTGTGCCTGGAAAGGAGAGGGATATCCTTGACAGAAAATACAGATGAAGTCACCGTTGGGGTCTGACACACACACGGCACAGCCGGATTCTGACTACAGAGTGACGCGCGATAAACAATCAGCGCGAATATTTGGTAACTTACTCACCTCGCCACCCTGTTGTTTATCAGCGACTGTATGAAACATGTTTATGTGGCTTTATGGTTGACACATTTGTGGTTAACATTCCAGATTTTAACTTCTGTGAAGAAAAATTTTCTCTTGAATATTTATTTTTTATTCCTCTAGGAGATTTTTGTATCTCTAGCTCTTCCAGGGTCTATACATGATTTCTACAGAGGGCCCCTCAATACTTTTCATGTAACAATTTCAGATCATTCCAGACTCAACTTTCCCTTGCATTCACCTTACTAAAATAAACACCAAAAAATGTCTTTAAATATTTTGGTGAAGGAAGGATGTAGTGAAGAAGGACAGAAATTACAGAAATAAAAAAGGCACTGAGGAATACCCAACACAGCTAAAAGAAAAAGTAAAGTTCGAATGGACCAATAAAGGACTTAGATACTTGGGTATAATTATCACACCTCAAATTTCACAATTATTCAAAGCAAATTATGAGAAGCTGAGGAAGGAAATTATAAAAGACCTAGAAAGATGGGAGATCTAACCCTCGGGGGGAGAGTAGAAACAGTCAGAATGAATGTCTTGCCAAGACTACTGTTTGTATTCCAATCACTCCCAGTTTCCATTCCCAACTCTTTTTTTAAAGAGATGGATAAAAGAATATCAAGGTTTGTATGGCAAAATAAAAAGGCAAGAATTAAACTTAAAATACTTAAGTCCTCAAAGAGTAATGGAGGGTTAGGCTTACCTGAATTAAAGAACTATTATTGGGCTGCTCAATTGAGAGTCGTAGCACTGTGGCTAGCAAAGGATTAAGAGACAATATGGGCATATATGGAGCAAAGAGCCTGCCCAAACGTGTCCCTAGATACACTGCCCTTCACAACAAAGATGGTTCAAAGAAATCTCAAAATCCACAATTAATGGGTTTAGGGAAACGATTAATATTTGGTCAAGAATAAAAAAGAAATTTAATTTTTCTGACTCTGTATCAAAAATTGTAAAAATAGCGAAGATTCCAGATTTTATCCCAGCTACTATGGATACTGGGTTGGAGAGATGGACAAAAGGAGGACTGGTATTTATAGCACAGCTTTTTAAAGGGACAATCTTTTGAATAAATTCAATGGGAATTTAACCTACAAAAAAACAGATTTTTATAGATATTTGCAACTTAGACATTATCTCCAGAATCATAGTGAATGGCAGAAAATTTCAACAGATATGACCAAGACTGAAGAAATTCTATTATCAATAGCAAAAGGTGAATCAAAAAAGACCAGATCTCAAAACTATACAAAAGCCTGCAATATGAATCCAACGTTAATAATAAGGAAATTAAGGAGAAGTGGGAATTGGAGGCTAATATAATAATAGCAGATGAGGATTGGGAATTAACATTTAGCTCTGGACACAAATTAACTAACAGCCTGACATGGAGGGAATTTGACTGGAAAGTTAAGATGCGCTACTTTAACCCTCCAGTTATCACATCTAAATATGGTAACACATCTTGGCTTTGTTGGAGAAATTGTGGAAAGGTGGGGGATTTTACTCATATATTTTGGGATTGTCCGAAGGTGGTCGAGTTTTGGAAAAATGTGCAAGCAGATATAAAAAGTATTTTAGGTATTTATGTAGATCTGGATACATCTGTATATATTTTAGAAATGATCCCCTCGGACATGATCGACAAAGACAATAAATACTTGATCAGAGTTTTGCTTCTGATTGTGAAGAAGTGTATAACATATGCTTGAAGAAGAAGCATATGTTATACATATATAAAAAGTTATGAAAAAGTTAAAGCCACTAGGAAGTATACATGAGGAAGGACGCAACTGCAATTACAAGGAAGGAAAGGACACAAGTAAGTATTCAAAAATGAAAGAGAAAGAAAGAAGTATATAATGAAGGAGGGAAGACACAAGGAAGTATACAAGGAATGAAAAAGAGACACAAGGGAAGAGTGAAGGACACAAGGAGCTACACTAGGAAGGAAAGAAACATGCTAGAAAGAATAAAAGGAAGAAAGGGTAAACAAAGGAGAATATAAACAAGAAGGCAAGGAAGGATAAATGGAAAAAGGGACGTGACGTCTAGGCAGAAAACAAAGTACAAGGTCTGTAGCAAAGTTCCAGAATGGAGGGGAATGGAGTCCCACCCCACCTCTTGTTCCCCCAGGCCCAACCATCCGATCATCGGGTTGGACCACCTTTCTCCTCCCCGGGTCTCTCTGCTAAGAGGCAGCTTAGCTAATCCCCCACAGAGGCGTGCTGCCTGTCTAGTTAGTTAACACACAAAGACATGACAGCAGGACTCTCAGCTCCGTCCCTCCTCCTTCCCTCAGGCCGCGTGCTTTCAGAACAGAGTGACCAGTCTGGACCCACCCAGCCGTCACACTCTGTTTTCAGTATGTTTTGTCCGATGTGCCGGGCTCTGGCTGGATGATTTTTTTTTTTTCTTCTCTTCCTGTGACGTTAGCTGGACTCGCAGAGAGGAAGTCGGTCAGCACTGCTTTTGTCCTGATAGCAGACTTGGGATTTGCTGCTGTTTTGACTTTTACCTGTTTTTCTTGTGAGGCTTCTGCTTCTTAATAAAGCTTAACAGCTTTTTCTCGCAAGGCCTTTTCTGTTTCGTTTTGAAAATAACCCTTACAGCACATTGTAGAGGTGTTATTTATCGCACAATAAGGCCTTTCTCATCATGGTGCAGAAATCACACCTATTGTGAGATCTGTTTACGGTCTTACTTTAGACCACGTGAGAGAATTCGCACCACTTACGACGAAATGATTGCTGATTACCGTAATTCTTGAAGCGAGTGTGGCCAAGAGATGAGACGATGGGAAAATTTGTTCTTAGGCCTGTCTTGTAAATGTGAAACTTAAGTAGCTGCAGGGCAAATTCAGCAGTTCCAAAACCCACGTCCTCTAAAAGCGCTTAACTAGAAAAACAAAATCAGTTCCAGAAACATATACTCAAATTAACCCAGCTCTTACCCATATAACCCATTCCTATCCAAGCATTCTCCAAAAAAAGGTCAGGTACAGCAGAAAAACAAAATGGCAAAGGGTGAAATGACCTGCAACCGTGTGGGATCAGTGGGAGGGATTTGCAATAAAAAAAAAAAAGGTACAAAAGTTCAGGATTAGAGTGTCCCGCTTTCATATCGCTGCAACAGATTTATGGGAATCCTAGAAATAGCCAGCTTTTGTCCGTCTATCGCTGTCACGCTGTTTAACGTGCAGCTGTGCCGGGCAGCGACCTCGCTTTGAGCTCCTAATAAGGGGAAATGGGAAAAGCACATGGAAATGTTGGGCATGTTGTTTTTCCACTGTTTCCATGTTTCATGCACAGAATACCTCCCAGTCTGAAGTCTCCATCTGCCCCGTCTGCACATTGGCATTCTGCTCTAAACACCAGCAGGATGGAGACTAAAGACTTCAACTCTTGCACTTCTCATAAAACAATTATCTTGGCTATTTACCCCATTTTCTTCGCAAAATCCATGTGCATTCAATTAAAAAAAAGAAAAGAGAGAGTGATTTACATACGGAGCGTTCAGCGAAATGTGTAAATTCTTTCACCAGAGCAGACCATCTAATTACGTTTTCCTGTGGGGAACTCTTTTAAAAGTTTTTCTTTTGTGTTACCGCCAAGCACACCACTCGAAAGACTTTCTGCACAGTAATTTATTCCCAAGAAGGGAATGTTTTGTGTTAGAAGTCAAGAGGTGAAACAAGATTAGTTGGTCAAAATGACTGCAGACCGCTCAGCTGGGAATTTACGGCACAAATAAACACAGGAAGAGATGGCCAACGGGGAGAATTTTGATTAGACGCAACTGAACCGTATTTAAATGCAAGTTGTGTCTGTATGGAAACACAAACATCATTATTTCCTTTACCGTGTCCTCAGCCTGGAGCTGGTACTTTTACTCCATAAGCTCCAGCTCAAATGGACGCCCTGCTGTCACGTTGTTTAACCGTTTCGGGTTTATTCTGGGCTTCTTTGTTGCTTGCGTGCAGCTGTGTTCACCAAACTGCGTCAGTAACACTGAATCCCAAGAGCTTTGTGGAGTTGATCATGGTCCCTTCCACGTTTCTTCAGCTTTGTTTTTTTCTGTTATTAATTATTAAAGTAAGATGTACTGGAAAGGCTAATATTCTTGTTTACACCGGCGTTTTGGACATTTAGGATTCAGTGGACTCACTTCCTGTTCTCCTCAATGATCTATATATTATAATATATTGAAAGATACAAATATTTGAATGCTTCAAGTTGACATTGTGTAGTGAAACTTTACACAGTGTCCCATGTGCATTGTACAGTTACTTTGACCCTGTACATTTTTAGCAAAGAAAGACGGACCGTCTTACATGGATCAGCTAAATTTAGGGAGCAAAAGAAGAGAAAACGGTGTAAAACTTACATTGATGATATAGTGTTTTTATCCCTGTCAAATGATTGTCCACCTGCCTTACTTTCCAAATGGTGTATGAAGATTATTGACATTCCAACATCACCTGTATGAGCGTAATTTGATCTCCAACTAAGCTATGGATTTATTTGAAAAATTGAAAAACTTAGCTGCACGAGTGTGAAAATCATGCAAAAAAGAGAAAAAGAATTAATGGATGTTCACAAAATATAGAAATTGTGCATTAAGACCTGCAGTGTTTCGGTGTTAAGAGGTGCTACTACTATGTACTTTACATATTGTTTCATGAATGTTGCAGCAGTGACTTGATGGTAGCATTGTCTACTTTGACAAAGATTCACTCACATCGGTATGCCGAATGCTTGAATAAGTTCCAAATGTAAGTCTGACAATTTACTTTTTCATAAATGTCTGCAATCACATCTTGAATCCTTTTTTTTTTTTTTTTTTTTACTTTTTCTTAGATTAAATATGGAGCCGTTTTATGGATTTTTGTAACATTTGCAATATGGAAAAGCTATCCTATATCTCTTGCTAAGCTAATGCTGTGCTACCATAATATTCTTAACGGCTATATCATCTGTTTTATAGCATATTACCATTAAATGTCAAAATTATTGATACACACATTCTTTATGACTGGTGTAATCTTAATATTCTGAAATGTGGCTCAGCCAGAGTCCAAAATGCAATCTGATAGATAATCTGTGTGAGGAGCTAAAGATTAGGGTGATGTCAGGGAGACCCTTCAACCTCACCACAGCCAAATCGACATAACTTTTGGTAAATTTCAAACTCTTTTTACCATATTGATTCTTTTTAAGGAATGCTTTAATTTCCTGTCAGACAGAAACATTTAATTAAAGTGACATTGAAATTTAAATAAGCAAAGGAATAAGAATATTTTTTGGGCATCACTCCTGTAACTTGAGTTTCTTGCAGAAAACTATTTGTATGAAGAAATGTTCAATGTTTCTGGTCTTCCGCAAACCAAAGCAGCCTTGTTTTTGCTTCGTGTTCCATGTTTTTCAAGACATATCTTTCTTTCTCTCTCAACATTCCTTCCTTTTAACATTTAACCTCTCACCTTTTTACCCATTTAGATTCCTGCATTCCCAGATAAACTCCAAAAAGTCAAACCGGGTCACCTTCTGATAAAGAAGCATTCTTATCTAATACTGTTTTTTTCCTGCCATAGCAATAGTTCCTAATGCTGGACCTTTGAGGTTACAAGCTTGAATCAAAGAAAGGTCAAACTTTTCTTAATTTCCAAAAAGTTTAATTTGTAAAGACTGACAAAATCCTTCTTTAAATGTCTTTTTTTTATTATTCTCTAACTCTCTCACAGTAGTTCTTGAAGAACTGACATCATGCTTTGAAGCGTGTAATTTTCCACATTAGCAGTTAGGGGCACGATGATGTGACGGACCGTTTCATGAAAGCTGGTTCTGTTCTTACAGAGGCGGTTTGGGATGAGTTCATCCTGAAGGATACTTTAGAAGAAAGAGCGTTCCCACATCGGAGGGGGAAAGGGCAGAAAAGAGTGGGTGTGGGTGGGATCTATGACCGGCTGTGTAAAGGACAGAGGAGGGGTGAGTCACACAACTTAGTTGATTCAAAATTGGTCATTTGCCGACATGGCAGCAAACGACCTTCGCTCGCAGCCGGGGGTCAGATTCTGGGAGAAGAAAATAGCGTTCTGTGGAAGTGGGCGAGGTGCAGGCAAAGTCATGAAGAGCCCGTTTTATGTCCTGATGATTTTGAGGGAAATTTTAACATTCCTCTTGGGGATATAAACTTAGTCTTTGTCTGGTTTGCGTGGTTTTCTCATGAGCAATATAAGACCGAAAGGAGAGATTGATTCCACATGAAACCTCTCCTTGCTCCCCGTTATTGCTCATTAGAACATCAAAAACAAATTTCTCTTTATTCTAACAGAACACATTGGTTACAGTTACCAGTGGGTTGCTTTTATGGATGAAAGCCCACCCTGTAGGACATAATCAGGCAAGCTCAGACGGATATGATGGAGAGCATTAGTGAGGAGAAGTTTTCAAGTCAAGCCACAGATTTTTATTTGAATTCAGGTCTTTTACTTATTCATTCTAACCAGTTGCAGCTGATCCAGAACTGACTAAAACCAGTTAGTTTAGAAAAGGCTGAAATAGCCCTTTCTTATGTTAACTTAGCTTAGGAAAGATTGGTGACTAGAACGCCTAGGCTAGTCATAAAGTTAAATGAGAAGGAGGCTACTCACAGGAAGTCAGTGTTTCGGCTGTTTTGCAATTTTCCAGAAGTTTGTTCCAGATTTGCGGTTCATTGAAGCTGAATGCAACTTCTCCATGTTTGGTTGTCCAGCTGTTCTGGATGCAGAGCAGAACCAGAACCAGGAGACCTAAGAGGTTCTGGAAGGTAGATACAACAACATCAGATCTTTAGTGTATTTGGTACTAAGACATTCAGTGATTATAAACTATCAGCAGTACAGGCAGCCAGTGGAAGGACTTTAGAACTGGGGTAATGTGCTCTATCTAACTTAAGAAAGGTGAGTCATCTTAGTTGTTTCTAAGTTATGTAAGCTTAAGAAAGGCTGGTGACTAGCATATCTTAGCCTATCTCACCCAAATGAATATCCTCCTTTTCATTTGCTAGCAGCGACCACTCGCAAACGAGGAAGTAGCAACCATTGGGTGCACAATAGCCTTTATTTTGTAGCTGAAACCACACCATACTTATCAGGGCAGAGGACATCTGCTTTATGAACCTCAGGGTCTTATCTTAGCTTGTTGAAGAGGACGTGGTTCTTTTGATGGCTTCCATATCTAAACTTCTGCAATCACTGGAGCGCTTCACAGCTGATGGGTGAGGCTGCCAAGATGAGAGTTGTCTCCTCTAAGTTTAAAATGCCACGAGTCTCAACCAGAAAGAGGTGGATTGCTCCACCTCAAGTTCATTAGCTCAGATATTCAGGGGGAGTTCATCTGCATCTGAAGGACTCAATTGGAGTCTTTTTTGTTTTTATGTCAGGAATCTGATGAGGTCGCCTGAGCGCCTCCATCTTGAGGTTTTCTGTTAACTAGCAGAAGATCCTGGGGGCTGATCCACCACTCTGTGGGGTCTCTAATTATTAATATCTACCAACAACAGGTCACGCATAATTATTTGATTTGATGAGACATCATAACCGGCCTGTTTGTAAGAGCTGACCCGGCTAAAGAGGAATCAGAACCACAATCAGTAAAAACAAATCTTTACAAAATTGTATTATTTAAATTAACTTGTTAGAGATTAAAATCTTTGTATATATAGGTTGGTAGTACATGAGTACACATTGAGAATCTGAACTACAGCAGGACCAATTCACTCTAAAGGTGCTTAAAAATACTCCTTTACTTCAATCTATTGTTTGTATTCAAAGGCCTCTGACTTTCAGCTCACAGTTGCCTTCTGCCAGTCATTCCAGTTCACCCAGTGTTTCACCTCCAGTGAAAATAAAGCTTGTGTTCCTCTGAGGAAGCATTTTCTGTGACAACTCAAACAAAGAAACAATAGGCCTGATAATGTGAGAAGGGCAGATCAGCTGTACTCCCTGACTGACGGCTCTCCAACTTTTCACGCTTAAAAAACCGACATGAAAAAATTAGATTTTTTTTAATTTAAGGTGAATGTATGTTGACAGCCTAGTTTTCACGTTTGAACACATGAAATGAATGAAAAGCTTAGTTTTAGTCTCTCTTGAAAATTTAAATATTACTCATGATCAATGCAAAAAAGGTCATTATTTGAGAAATGTGTGTGTATACTGAACATTACTGTACAGTACTTGGTCTGGGCTCCTTTTGCTTAAATTACTGCATTATGGAGTCTTGTAAGAAAAATAAAAAGCTATGAGGCAGGCAAACTTTTTCTATCACAGGTTTTCCTTCCATTCAACTTTCTTTCTTTTTTTTTTTTGCTTTTATTTTCTTTTCTTTTTTAGCAATAAGATCTTGTGAGACAAGGCCTTGAGAGCACAACAAGATGTCTGGATTTAAAATCCCTTTTGATCATTAACCTTGTGAAATATTAAAGTTAGTGAGAACTGATTTTTTTTTTTTTTTTTTGCTAAACTCCATAATGAGCAAGATATGAACGCTTAAAATACCTAACTTTATAAGTAGAGAACTCACTTTCTGAATCAAATTACTATTATTATTATTATTATTATTATTATTAAACGTTTTGATGATATTCACATGTTTTCCGAACTGCATACTGGTCAGTTTGGACTCATCCAAACGTCCAGAACTTCACAAGTATGCATTGTATTTCTCCTATATGACAATTGTTAGCATGTTAGCTATTGAGTTGGAAGCAAACTGAGCACCTTTTTATTACAGCATGACTGATATAATTATTGGAGCAGTCTGTCAAGTTGGCAGCAAGCTATTTTTGCCGCTGTACGGTTAATATTTGACCTGCTAAACATATCGGAGTCACACAGCCTGTAAGGCTGACCTTCCTCTCCCTGTCCGTTTCTCCCTTGCTCGTGCTTTTCTCTCACGTTTTCTTTGTAAGTATAATCGCTACACGGCGGCTCCAAAAAAAGCCGAGCAGAACCCCTTCATTACGCGCGAGCTCTGTGAATGCGGTCAGGGCCCATGTAAGGGGGGAACCATCGCAGAGGCCAAACCGGGGACGTTTCAGTGATCCCACACTTAACCAAAAACCAAAAGTATTGTTATTCCCTCCTCGCTTTAAAGATCTTAAAGAAAAAAGAGAGAGAGATGAAGAAACCACCAGGAGACCCTCTGAAAGGATTTAGAATAAATGTTAAGGTTTGTATGTTTCAAAAGATATTGAGATATAAAAAAATAAGATTGATTAATATGATTTAGATCAGTCATCCTTTATGTTTCAGAGGAAATTTAAGGACACAGACAACCAGCCTAACAGGTCCGCCATCCGGATCGTTGATATCCACCTCATTAATGCAGCAACAGAATTGTTCAACATTTTGCTGGCTGTCTTGTTTTTATTGGCTGACACATGCCCAACCTCTGGAAGCTATTAAACCAGCTCTGCCGGGCTCCCACACACCCGCCCACGCAGTGTGTGTGCGTGCGTGGACGCACGGTTACACACGTAACAAAACACCCCCCGTTTCACAGAGTGAGAGGCTGAGCTGCAGAAATGCTTCTTCGCAGAATCCACGTTTCAGAAACTTCAACTTCGCTTTAATCCTTCGACTTAAATCACACGTCTTGCACACCTTCAGCCCCGCGCTCTAAAATAGACAATCTGGCTTCTCACACAAGACTTCTGAACTTTGCCAAAAAGCACACGGGTTCACGCGGCTTGTGCAGATGATTTATTGTAAGCAAGCGATAGAAATGTATCGGTTTTGGCCTTAGACATCGCTGTATTTTTATTGGTGATTAAACCATCCTAACATGTTAATCCAGAGTCTCCTTTTTGCATTCGCGTCGTTTAAGGTCAGGCATCCGTACAGACCTTATCAGACGATTCACATCATTTTCACACCCAACAAAGCAAAATATAAAGACAATTGTTGCGTAAATCAAAGTTTCTGCGAGGTGCATTTTCTCCATTTTAGAGGGTTCTGGTGTGAGATTGTCATGATATGATAATCTTCAGTTAAAACTGCTGAGAGACTTTTTTGTGTCTCAGCAGTTTTGTGGTTCTCTGGAAGTTCGCTCCAGATTTGTGGTGCATAGAAGCTGAATGCTGCTTCTTCATGTTTGTTTCTGGTTCAGGATATGTAGAGCAGAAACAGAACCAGATGACCTGAGAGGTCAGGAAGGGTTGATACAACATGTTTTCAATGTATTTTGGCGCTAAGCCGTGAGGTGATTTATAAACTAAGAGAAGTATTTTAAAGTCTATTCTTTGAGCTACAGGGAGCCAGTGGAAGGACTTTAAAACTGGTGTTATGTGCTCTTTCTTTCTGGTTTTAGTGAGAACACCAGCAGCAGCATTCTGGATCATCTGCAACTGTCTGATTTTTTTTTTAGGCAGACATGTGAATATGCTGTTGCAGTAATCAATGTGACTAAAGATAAATGAATGGATGAGTTTCTCTAGATCTGGCTGAAACATAAGTCCTCAAATCTTGGAAATGTTCTTCTGGTGACAGAAGAACATTTCCAGTTACTTTGTAACTATCTACATGTGGCTTTGAAGGTTCAGGTCAGAGTCCACCACTACACTTAAATTTTGAGCCTGATTTCTAGTTGCTAGCTGTAATAACTGAAGCTGTGTTGACTCTATATCGTTCCTCTTTAGGTCCAAAGACAATAACCTAAGTTTTGCTTTTGTTCATCTTTTGGCACATCCACGCACTGATTTGTTCAGAGCTTGGATGGGTTCAAAGTCACTTGGTGATATCGTAATGTAGAGTGATGTATCATTTGCATAGCTATGGTAACTAATCTTTTCACTTGTTTCTTTTTTTTAAACAATTATTTCTATTAACCGCTTCTAAAATAACCTTAATGATGAGAAATAAAAATATTTGTTTACTCCCATTTGGTTTTATTAAAGACTAAATAGACCCCTGTAATTTTGAGGTAATTTCCAAGTAAACATCCTTACGATACGTTTCATGAATCACAGGCTAGCTGGAAAAAAATGTTTATTTAAAATGCTCTGTGGGACTTGACTCCCTCTTTCTGAGGGAGAAACTTTATTTTAGCTCTCCAGGAAACCTGACGAACCAAAAGCCAAATTCATCAGCAGTGCACAGTGTAGCGTGGCCACGCACATACAGTATAATGCCCCTCTAAAAACAAAGTGACATAATTCCATCACTGCAGGGCTTAAGCGTCCAGATTTTCCCTTTGATTCGCCATGCAGCTGTATAAATAACCGTACAAGTGGTTTTTGTGTGATTTTAAGTGGCTTCACTGTAGGAGATGGATGTTAGTAGCTGAACACATAAAAAAGGAGCAATGCTTTCCTGGACTTTTGCTAGGAATAAGATGTCACATCCATTTTTCACTTAAAGTAAGATATCCTATCAAACAGTGCTGCTTGTCAGACTTCTGGCCTGTCGCTCCGTGTTAAATCAATGACTGAAACACTTGTCAGTATCCTGTTGCTCTCGGTGATGTTTGCTCTGTGAGTCTGGGCAGTGTAACGCTGACAGGGCTCTCCACAAGGCAACCAGGAGACCCACAGGACCCATCAGGTTACTGTGACAAGAAAGATACGAACTGCATTACAGACCAGGACGCAAGGAGGCCCTCAAGTCTAATGTGGGACACTTAGGGCAAAGGAATGTCACTGACTTAAAAAAATACAAATAGTCCTTTAACTTTTTCATGTTTTGTAATATACAGCAATAAACTACTACAGTAAGTATTTTAGGGCGCATTCATTCACACCACCCCTGTTTAGTCCGCTTTAATTGAACTCTAGTTCGTTTGCCAAGTCTCCCGGACTATAAGGTGCTAAAACACCCTTAAAGATTAGAACTCTCATTTTTCCAGTAGCCTTTGTTTCCCAGAGATGTGAAAATATCCAAAAATGACTTCATGTAAACCTTCTGTACTTGAGGAGCCCTAACTATCTGGTGATGCATATTTCCCTTCATATCCTGTGGAGAACTGATTAGTCTCACTGTGCTCTTTATTATGATGAGCTGTCACACATGAACGGAGAACTGTGTCAGTGCTGGCGAAGGTTTTTATTTGAGCATGTGGTTTCTGTTACAGTTATCATGCTAGGCCTTAGACATTCAGCAGGCTTGAAACGGATCCCTGGGATCGGCTCCAGCGTCTTCGTTTTGTCTCAATTCAGGACGATCACCTCTCACTCTCGTTCCCATCCACGCACAGATGTTTTTCAGGCTGATCCCCATAAACAGATCTTCACTGAGTCCATGCTGAATGACCCTCACATGGGATGATTTGCAAGATCCTACCGGAGAAACCACGTGGGAGATGAGCGTAGCAGGAAGGACTGGAAACTGTTTGGATATCAGCGGTTTTAAGCCTCCAGGCTGCTCAGTCAGTGTGTGTTGAAAGTTTTTATTTTTTTTCCTCCTCTGGACGAGAGAGAGAGAAAAAAAATTAGCGACGTCTGGACTGCAGATGTCTTTTTTTTTTTTTTTTTTACTGGAGAGAACCAGCCGGCCTGTATTGAGGCCTGACAGGAAATCGGAATATGCAGGTCATTTGTCAGGATTCTCCCAGGACTCTATCCCACACATACTTTGTGCCCCGGCCAGCTATTAAACTTTTTATTCACTCACTTTACTCGCTCCACAGACTCTATATCCTTCGCTCATTCTTGGGATGTGTGGTAGGAAATGAGCGGTTTTGTAATTAATGTAGCACTCTGTGGTCTGCCAAAGAAGTCATTTATTCCATAAATCAGTGTGACAGGAAGACAGAGGACACCGTACTTTGGACATTTTTAACTGTTTTACCACCGACCCTTTGGATAAGCTCAGTTTCAATATATTAGCTGATAATACCTGGGCTTCTCCAGAAAAAATGTGTCTAAAATAGTTTTTGGTTAATAGACTTTTGTAATGCTACACATCCTGCTTTGCTTCTGATTTAAGGAGAAATAATCCATCTTTAAACCGACTACCTGATTCTACTAAAAACAGAAACACATGAGAAGTAAACAGGCTACCTTAACGTATATAGCAAAAACAAGCTAGCTAGCGTAGCAAGAAAAATTTGATGTTGTTAAACCTAGACATTAACACTAACAGCTTGTTAAACAACTAGCTAAACAACTAGTTAGCAAGTTAAGATAATTTGCTATTAGTCTAATCTGCTTAAGTAGCTTGTTGACTACCCAGTTAATAAACTAGTTATTGTTGATTTAGTTAACAATAACTAGTTTATTCTTGTTAAGCTAGTTAGCTTGACAACTAACTTGCTTAACAAGAATAATACAGCATAATAATTATACATTACAGTTAGTAAATAGCATAATTAGATTAAAAGAGGTGCAACTGAGTATAGTAATTTAAAACAATGTATGGGCCTGTCTATTTGTGCATAAAAAAAACGGAATATTTACAAGAATAGAAAAAACTGCAAATAACAGCTGGTACGGTGAAACAGTTGAAGGGTATAAAGTCTAACAGTTGCTGAGAGGAAGGATCTGCGATAATGCTTCTTTGTGCACCTCTGATGCAGCGGTCTATAACTGAATGAGCTCTCCACTTCTGTCCCAGCTTCATGTACAGAGTGGGAGACTTTTGACAGAGTTTTTCCTGTCTTCTGAATGCTAGGAACACTTAAAAAGAAGGGCAACAAATGGAAAAATCTGTTCTGTTTAAAATGAAATTAAGTAAATGAAATGCTTATGGGATGCTGCTTACCTAAAACAAACACTTAGAAAACAGACATAAATCTACGGAATCGTTTAAATGCCAGAGCTAGGAAATAAACACAGGAGAAGGATCTCGTTAAACCTTTTTTGTTATAATGAGTTATAAATAAAACAAGTTTTATGTCTCAGTAAAACCAAAAAATATGTTCCTGTTTAATGAGATTAATCATAGCAGTAAAACGGCAACACCTTCCTGTTTGAGTGTTGTCTAGATGAAGCAGTGAGAAGATGGAGAGTCAGGCTGATCCCCTTTATGTCTTTCTAACAAGTCGCAATCTGTCAGAACTACGAATTTTTATATGGTAGTAAAAAGAGAAACTTTCTTGTTTTACTCCCGCAATTACATTTGGTATTAATCAGACCAAAAACTCACTAAGTGTTGTTGTTTCACTTTAGGTTATCAGACAGACTACTTCCTGGACTTTCAGAGAGGATATTGATACCAGATAAGCCGGATCTCAACGTCAATCCGTGAGTTGTTTTTTTTTCTAGTCGGCTTTTCCATATTCTATATTTTTTTATCAGGTTACGCAGACATTTTGAATGTTTGATTTCAAAATGCTAAAGCTCGTTCTGATTTAGTAGCGTTATAAATTGCTTAGTTACACATTTTTGGCAGCAGAATAAAGTCGGATGTGTAGAAGTTAAAAAAATGCTAAACTTAACAAAAATGCTTTAAACAAAGCGGAAATAAAGTAGAAAATTGTCACAAATTTCCAGTTGCAAAAACCTTGAAACCTCAATCAAAATCAAAAAAGAAAAGAAGCATAAATCAGAAGAATAAATCCTTTGGTTGTGGTTTCACATTAGGTTATCAGACTGACTACTTCCTGGAGTCTATTGTTGCAGAGAGATTACTGGAACCAACCACAATTTAATCAGATCATACACCATAAATCCGTACAGCTGCTTTTTTTTCTTTTTCTATATGTTAATCTACCAAACCAAAGTGGGAACCAGATATTTACATAAATGGTGCAAAAAAAAAAAAAAAAACCCAGACATGACTGTTTTTCTTTTTAAACAGTGTGTTTTAAATTACTTTGGATTGCATAAATAATATGTGTGGAGCACCAGAATAGCGAGAAATAAATGTTAGTCTATTTATACATAGCTAGCTAGCTATCTCACTAGCTAGTTAGCTATCTGGCTAGCTAAAAGAAGCTAATTAGCTGAATTTACCTAAAGAAAGCAACTTGTTAGCCCAAAAAGACATTGTGTTGTCAACAGAAAAAAAATAAAACATAAATCAAACTGCCACTGTGATGTTGTTTCTCCTTAGGTGATCTGACAGACTACTTCCTGTTGTCTGTTGTCACAGAGCGGTCACTGACACCAGCTGAACCTGATTAGATTCCTCCATTATCATGAGTTGTTTGTATTGTACCTGTTCTATTCTCTGTAAGTTTATATGTACGACCTTCAAATTCAGAAAAAATCAATAATTTTGCTCATAGTGGAAATGTAGGAAAATTGCGTCAAACAATAGCTGGTAGCGTACTGGAAGTCCAGTGTAGCCGCATCAAATTATTTTCCAGCTAACATCACAGAAAACAGACAACCTAATTTGCTGAGCTGTCAGGATTTCTGAAAATCCATGTAGACCAACATCATGTCACATTTCCAATAAATGCCTCTGCTGAAGAACTCCCCCACAGCTCTCCTGACTCCCACTCTTCCTCTTCAACTTTCAAACTCTTGCCAAGGACCAAATGTTGCATGGAGACAGTAAATTAGCCGTCTGATACCAGACATGCTAACATGTTGGGAGGTTGTTTTTTTAGGGTATTTCCTCAGGAAACTGTGGCACAAAGAGCGTCTGGGGGTGGCAAGTGGCACTTATTTGTGGTTTGTGAGAGTGTGTAGTTCTGTAAATGTAATTTAACGCAGTAAAATCAAACCCTCACTGCAGGTTTCTGACACGGTTTTTAAGCTAGAAGAAGGACATGTTTTGGAACTTGTTTCTATGGGGTTTTTCACCTTTTCATGCTTTAAACCATCGAGTGAACCATCTTGGACTTTCAAAGAAAATTACATCTTGAGCATTTTTATCATAGTCACAAAATTCGACCTGTTTTACTTGGATTTTACGCAACAGACTGACGCAAAGTAATCCAGAATCTTAAAGTGAGAGAAAAATTAAACATAGTCTTCTCTTCTTGTTTTTTAACCAATAAAAGTCAGTATAGGTTTTCAAGTCAACACTTTGTAGAACCACACTGACTGCAGTTGGAGCTGCAAGTTCTTTTGGCTGTCTCAACCATATTTTATTTTATTTTTACATCTGATAATTTATCCATTCTTATTTGCATGTGTGAATATCAACGTTCAAGACTTTATTTAGGCCTGAGCTTTGACTGGGCTATGCCAACCCACGTCTCTGCTTTGATCCAAGCCTTTTCATTGTAGCTCTGTGCTAAACTGTGAATTTCTCAGTCTCGAACCATTTCCAGATTCAGGTTTGTATCCAGCTTCCTTGCGCTTCGCTGAAGAAAATGATAAATGCTGGGCAGAGTGAGTTGTCACCATTAACGGGTTAGTCATGAAGAGAGAAAGCTGAACCAGGCCACCGACAGAAAACAAAGGCAAGGACTTTAATCTAATCTCCGCTCTAGTTCCAAAGAGAAAACACTCTCTTGTGAAACATTTCCATTGAAAGCAGCTGCGGCTGCAGCATGAAGACCAGACAAATGTAACTTCTGCTGTACCTCGACCTTCTATTATCGCCTCATCTTTTTGAGATGTGGGACACCTAGCTGTTGCAGCTGTTGTGCTGTTAGATAAATCTAATGTTTCACTTTCACACGCTTGCACCAGCAGGCACACAGCAGACAAACGGGTAGAGAACTTAGGGCTGAGCAACAGGCCAGACGAGTTCTGGGCCGATGAGTCAAAGCCATCGAACACATCAAGAAGTGGTTCTGCAAACCGTAATTTTATTTGCAGGTTTGCGCAGTGGAAGCCCGCGGGGTCGACTCGGCAGTGGTGATGTAGCTTGACAGAATCCTCCCAGGGTTTCTGGGTGGAGCAGGTGTTTGGTTTTGCAAAATATGTAACATCACACTTGGAGCCTGACTCATGTTCTCACTTGTGCTTTGCTAAAAAAGAAAAAAAAAAATGTGTGAAAACATTTTGCCTCAAGCCATTAAATACTCTACAAGGGGACGCTGGGTTATAGTTTCTAGTTCTAGTTGTCCAAATTCTAAAGTACTATTTTATTATATTAATGTTAATCATGATATGTTTAGAAAAATTAGACATTCCTACTGGCCAAAATAGACGGTCGAACTATTTTGGCCGACCGTCATATTTTTAAAGAACAAACTTTGACACTATGTCATTGTGCTCTGCAAAAACAACAGCACAGAAAATAAGCAAACAAGCAGCCAAAGTCCACGATTAAACTTTGAGAAATGTAGTGCTTGCAGACATTTGACCTTTAACCCACAAGAACGCTGTTTTTTCAGGGAACTTCACATTGTCTTCATCAGACTTTGGATCAAACTTCTCCACAAAGTCCTGAGGCCCAATAAAAGTAGGGGAAGCACCATTTCCTCATTTGCTATTCTCAGAAAGATGGTTTGAAATTACGCCTAGCAACGTATGTCAAAGCTTTGCCCATATGTATGATTTTAATGGTCCTAATCCGGAAAAAGGAAAAACTCCTTAACAGTTGTAGCTTTACATATTGGCTGTTTTCCACAATATAATGATTGCATATGAAGTGAAAACAATCTCAGTCGTGAGATAGTTCTAGCTAGCCTGATAAAGTGTTGAGATTTTTACTTTAAGTTTGTAGAAAAAAATATCAAGACTAAAATTTGATGTATCACAAGATTTTTCTAATATTCTGCAGCTCTGGATCCGGGCATTAAACTGCCCTCTTTAGGCCTTTAAGAGGCTGATAAACGAATAATAAAGGTTAGATTCCTTTCTGTTAACTTTTTTGTTTTAAATTCCATCTTTTGATCAGTGTGAGGACAAGAACCAGTGTAGTATCTTTGTTTTAACATCCTTTCATTAAAAATAGCAACTATTAAAACAAATCTTGATTTTACAAAGTAGTTGTCCTTGATTTATTCCACAATCTTTAAATTCTCACTTTTAGTGTTTATTCTAAACAATTCTCAGTAATATAATATAAAAAAATCCCTTCGTATTGGATTATGAAGTTGAACTGTTTCCTAAAACCAATTGATCTGCTTCACTTTCACAAATATCTGACGTCTCTGATTTCAAATCACGATGGAATGAGGAATTACCTCCTAACCTTTAGAATCCCAATCTATCTTGTGATTGATTAGTGATTATCAGCATCAATAGAACCTAGGGAGGCCGATCTTAGCTGACCTGTGAATCAGCACAAATAGAGAGTTATCATCTGTTTCCTGTTGTTTTTCTCCTTTTGACGTGTTTCCTTTATGCCCATCATGTTTGGACTCCTAATCCTAAAATGCACTTCCCCATCGAGGATAATGCAAGTTCTGCTGTTTTGTCTCACAAAACTGAGACTGATAATGTTTCTGTTATGCATTAAATCCTCTCACGTGTCACAAAAAATACTGCCGGTGTGGTACGGGGATCAAACTGTCTTCCTTTTCTCACTCTTACATTCCTCAGTTACTATTTCTGTAATTTTCATTTAATTTTATTTTTATTGCTTTGTCATCTCATCAAAGCTGCTTTTTTTTTTTTTAAGATAATTTCAGAATTTTAATACCTGCTGTGGCGACTGAAAGTCTTGCTTTCTTTCGCCGTTTTGCAGCCCAAAGATTTCAAGACAAGTTGTGGGAAATGCAGTTTCCTTTCGTTGTTTCCTACTTTTGGTATCAATCTGAGACTAAATAAATACAGGACCAGTATTGCTCTGTCACCAATACAGATACTTATTGTTTAAGATTTATTTATTATCAAATTTCTGACTTTTAGATGCCGTTGTGTTTTTTCTTTTTCTCTTTTGCTTGAATTATTTTTCTACAACCTAGGACAAAATTTGGATAAAACTAATAGATTTCTACAAAATACTTTAATAACTTTAATATAATATGCATAATTAACATTAAATCAAAGCAAAATTGTGTGCATTGTTTTCTAAGTAAACAAAGTCCAACAAAATTATCATTTGACAGCAATTCAAAGCAAATTTTTTTGTAGAAAGTACAATACTAAAGTAAAATTACATGTCAAAAAGAAATTTGAAACTAAAGCATCAATATTATGCTACTATTGATCCGATACTAATACCGACTCTGTATCGATATTATCAATATTTCTATCTATGTTTGATATGTTTTGACAATCTGACTGCATTCTGCAAACCTGATACAAAAAATAGCTCATTATCAATCAATCAGTAAAGTTTATTTTTGTAGCACGTTTCAGCAAGAAGGCAGTTCAAAGTGCTTTACATCAGAAAAACACAAAAATAAAAAGTCATAAAAACAACTTACTGTCACCTTTTGAGAAACAAGAAACAAACAACATTTTGTCGATTTGTGATGCACAAAAGCTGAATGAAAAGTCTTGCTCATAAGTATAGCAACCCGGTAGCACGTGGGCATGAAGGCTCAACTAGTCCAAATTAGATGCTTCTATCTTCTAATTGTGTCTTCATGTTGCCTCATGTTCACCACTTTGGTTGGACCAGATCATTTGAAACCCCCAGCCTCCCACTCCTGCAGTCTCCATAACCCCAAAGACGGAAAAACCCCAAATCCCAGGATTTTTTGATTTCTCATTGACGGTCAATGATGAGCTAACCAACAACAGAACAGTTTTTTTTATTTTGGTGGGGGGAGGGAGGAGTTCAAATGTAAACAACAGATTGTTGACAGAGTAAATCCCAAATCAGCTCAGTTATTAAAACCACAGACAGTCTGAATAAACTGTACGTGATTCTGTGTTTTTTGTCAGTCTGTCACAACAAAACTATTTAAAGCCGTTACACAGTTCAGGCCGTCTTTGGCCAACTCCACCACAACATTCCTCGCTTATATTTTCTTTCTTTTCTTTCAGCTGTTCCCTGAATAATGTGTGCTTTAGGCCTCCTGCTTAACTGAAAATAAGCACATGGAAGCTTCTTTCTTTAATGTAAATGAAACACCAGTTTGCACCTTGAAAGCCTTCTCAACCCCAAAGTGTCTTTCCATTTACAGGAAGACTTGTGGAGGCGCTGTGGGAGCTTTTCCTGCCTCGGCTCGCCTTCCTCCCAAAGAGCTGAAGATGCTGATAGAGTCGGCTCGGCAGTGGGTGTTTCTTTATGCTTTCTTCTTTCTTTTTTTTGCTTTCCCATTACATCACTGGTTGTTTTTAGCATTGTTCTGTTTCAAACCTGTTACATCACAAAGGGAAATCTTACCCATTCTCCTAGTCTACGTGTTGCCTGATACAAACGCAAGTTAGAGTCTGGAATAATGGATGTTTAACATAGAAAGGCACATTGTGTGACTACATGCGGCCTGTTTGGTGCAGTTTCCTCTGTTGCTATAGTTTTGACCACCCCCACCCACTTATTCTTGTAACCAAAACAACCTCTTTAATTTACTGTGATTTGCTTATATGTGAAATTATTTGCATACATAAACCCAGACTCTTGCAGCTGCTGGTGTTTGTTAAGTACCTGATCCAGTCCCATCAGTGATCGCGCTGTTTTAGAAGATTACAGTAAAACACTAATCTGCTCCCGCCCATTTGGAGCCAGTCTCCAAAAGACCACATTCAGGGTCTTTGAACGTCTTCCCCAGAGGGCTTATCAAACCCTGATAAAGATTGGAGGGGTAACTGGAAGGAAGTGACACATTTTGTGGTGCGTTTCTACAGGAAGTGGTTACTTACTGGGTTCTTGCTGCCCATAAGAGGCTGGGATGACGTGGATGTTGCATGACCTGGTAGATTTTTACTGCTGATACATTAAATCCTAAAAGTCCCCTCTTAATAACCCCCCTCACCCCCCACCTAGTGAATTATTCTTGTTTAAAGTAAGGATGCACTGATCCACTTTTTTCACTTCCGATACTGATACCGATATCTGAGGTTTGATATCGGCCGATACCAGAATGACAATCAATTTAGTTTTTTCTTTAGGCAGTTAGAACATACTTAAGTTAGTTTGGATCCAAAATCTGAAATTATTTTTTTAATTTTGAATTGTTAAGATTACTTTGGTAACTTTTAGACCCTCTGATTAATTTAAGAGATTAAGAACTCACCAGGAGGGCGTGGTGCAGATGTCTTTTGTTTGTGAAATGTCGGTCGTGACGACCAGAGTTTTTTTTTAATAAGTTTTAGACTTAAATTTAGACTGACTAGACCTGCCCTTACAGCTTGTCACCGATACTCGATCTAGAATTTTTTTTAATATCAGCACCGACACAGACATTGTCTTTAAACTATAGACACATCAGATCGGTGTGTCTCTAGTTTAAAGGTTTCTCTTAGATGACCGCAGGTAGACGTCAGGCAGATCCAGCCAACTCCTCTTACAACAGTGTAAAAATTCCACACCAGAGTTGAAGGTTTATCACTTCAACAGCAAATAACGCTGCATTGTTTCAGGCGATACCTCCGAGGTGCCTGGCGTGTCTAGACGGTGAGATACAGCTATCTAAATGACTGGCTGATTTGTCGTCCAGGAGAAGGAGGAGGATTCCCCAGGCTATTGTTCAGGGGACAGTCCAAGGTCTTGATGCGAGCTACTGGAGCAGACAAAACGCCTTCAGGAGGATGTGCGTTCGCTCGTTATTGAAAGCGGTCCAGGAAACACATGGACTCTCTGAGCGCTGATGAGGAGTCCACGTTTCCTCCCGTCCCCACAGGAAACCGGACCAGGTACATACCGTAACACACGTCCAAAACTCATCACATCCAGTCAGCACCTCGTCTCACGAGGCCTGGGTGCACACGAAGGAGCCGCATGGCGTAAACAGTTTGGATCCAGCTCAGAGAAACCACCGTGTTATGCTTTATTTTTAGACTGCGCAACTGGAACTGGTTTAGAGGGAAACCGTTAGATGGGCTTGATCATCGTCACGCTTATTAAGGGTAAACCAATATGAAAATGAAAGAAAAGTAAACACAATGCAAAACTCAGCAACACTTTGGGAAAGTATTCAGACATCTTTTTGTGACGTCACCATCATGACCTCCAGTGTAGGTTAGTGGGGTTTTTGTGAGAGACGAACAAAATCAGAGGCCTAGATTTGGATTAATCTCCCTTTTCTCACATAATTAGTACATTTTATAACGCTAACTCTAAATCCAGATGGTTTGTGGAGATCTCAAGAGGTTTGGGAGAGAACATAAGTGAATAAACAGGATCATGAAGACAAATGAACATGTCTCTGGGCAAAACTGTGAAGCTGTTGCATGATTGGAGCTCAAAAGACCTGCATGTTTCTTCCAAATGTTCCTTAAAGGATAGTAAGCCGAAAAACTTTTAGTTTTGCGCATATTTTGTTGTAATAAATTTTTTTACCTCCTTTTTTTAAAATCTATTTTGGTCATTGCCTTCTCTGCCTGATTAAAAACATGCCTCTCGTTTAAACACAGCAGACAGATCAGGGAGGAACGAAAAGAAATTAATTAGGTTGTAAAATAATATTTGAGTTTTGAATGTTTCTCAGAGCTCTGTTTAATTCCCTATATGAAAAAGAAGAGTACGGTACAACTGCAAGTCTACTGACATGACAACCCACCTAAACTGCCAAACTCATCGTGAAGAACTGAAGACACACCGGATCCGTTTTGGCATCCGGTTCAACAGAAAGTCAGATTAAACATTATACGCAACAATTAGAACACGTTAAAGTTAACGTGACGTTAAAGAGACCACAAGTGACTCCATGAGTCTATGTCTGACTGTCCGACCAAAATATGCTCGGGGTCTATTTTGGTCTAAACCACATAGCTATTTGACGGTATTGTCATGAGTAAGCCAGTTATGCACCACTTTCTGTTCATCTTTCAGATGAAATCTCACCAAAATGCGTAGAAGTTTGTGGTTTTGAAGTGACAAAAGAAAAGAATCATGGTGCACAAATGCTTCTGCGAAGGACTTTCGGTGCTTTTACTTTAGGCGTAGCACTATAGAAAAGGGCTCTCAGCTGTATCATCGCTCTATCACTTGATAGATGTGCAGAAGGAAGGAATTTCCTTCACACTTTCACACAAGACATGTGGCTGCACTCCTCAGAAAAACGGGGAAAACGAAAAAGAGCAACTGCCCTTGCACTGGTTCCCTCTTCACTTCCCACAGTCACATACACACATTCAGCCCCTTATCATTGCTTGTCATCAAACACTCATATCCTCGCATTGTCCCAAAGGAAAGCTGACCTCCCAGCTGCAGATATAAACTCAATGCAACCCTCGTGGTTCCCTCCTCCCTCTAATAAAGCAGGGCCAACGGGGGGCAAACATTCTGCTCTCCGAGTCAAAAAGAATCACGCTTTGGCCAAGAACAACTGGACTTTCTGAATACCCAAAAGGGGAGTTGGGTTTCCCACCTCAAACACTCTTTTCCTCAAGATTTGAGTTGCAGCTGTGACCTTATGTGATGTCTTGGAGTTCGGAGGAGAGGGTTACAGGGTCAGGGACAGCGACAGGGTGGGAGTGTTTGAACAGATACAGACCCAACTTTGATAAGACACTCTTCAGCACCACGAAGATAAAGTAGAAACTTAACTTCTGTGTTGTCGTTGCTTGGCTTCTTTCTCTCCTGTTTTTTCTAAAAGTACCCCCAGAACATGTTTTAGTAATCTGTAATCACTGCTACCACTGGATTCTTCACCAGCATGGCGCACACGTACCCCTTAGCTTCATGGTTTACCCTTCCTGTGTCTATATACAAGAGCAGAGATGCGCTCGCAGACCGTGCCCTGCAAACTGTGATCAGACCTGTGGTAAGCTACTGAGGTCAACGCAGCTGAAAGCAGAACCACTTTCTGCTTAAAGCTCCACTGAGCCATTTCGTGTAAACAGCTGATATATCTGTCACAGATGTACCACGCGTCAAAAAAAGAAAAAACAAACATGAAAGTCTCATCAGCACTTCTCATTAACCTGACTCTCGCTCAGAATTGGGTGACACTGCTTGCAAACGTGTGTTCTGTAGATACACAACGACGGTGCCGTGTAAGACTTGATCCCGATGACGTGCGCCGCTTTTTATTTTCAGAGAGCAGTATATGTTTTTCAAAGGAGAGAATTGCATACAGTTGACAAATAATCTTTGCATCCTCTGTCCTAAAGTACGCCATTAGGATTACCACCATTTTTCGTTTTCAACTTTCTTCAGCGTCAGAAGTAACATTTACTACAGCTGCCTTCAAATTGTACGACTTGTGTCAAATGTTTTGTTTATAATCCACAAAGCCCTCACAACAGTTAGCTGAAATTTTGCCCCACTCGTCCTGACAAAGGAACTGAATCAGGTTTGTAGTCAGTCTTGCACGCACAGGACTTTTCAACTACCCACAAAGTTTTCTGCATTTCTAAAGCATCAAATATTGTTGTGTTTAAACCGCTCTGTAACTATTTTCATATAGATGACCCATTTGTGCCCCAGCTTTAACTTCCTGGCTGGTGTCTTTTGATGCTGCTTTAATATTTCTGCATCAAGATATTTCCTCTTGATGCCATCTAGTTTGTGAACTGCACCAGTTAATTGTGTATCAAAGCAGCCCCATAACATGATGGTGCCATTGCTGTGCGTTACTGTGAGACCTGCAAACCTCCCCCATTTCCCTCCAATTGTCACTCAGTGTATTTGCAAACCGTAATCTGGATTTTTAATTTGTTTTTGAAGGTTTGGCTTCTTTGTCCCTGATGGGCCTTCAGTCTATCTTGATACAGGGCATCTTTCACTGTGGATGAAACTCCCTAACCATCATCAGCCAGCATCTTCCTATGATATTTCAGTTTTGTTCTGGGGTTGCTACACAGTTTTTTACTGTGTAGCAACATCATTTTGCCCCCTTCCAGAATGATGTAAAGGTTGAACTTTATCATGGTGAATTTTACTATATTTTTGACTAGTTATCTGCCTGACATCTTGTGCTAATTTTCTTCAATTTCTCCATTATCTGACATAAAGAAGCAGATTGTTTGCAGTGTTGCATTAAAATCCTTCCACGTGACTCCATTTAGCTGAAATGTTTTCTATTAACCTACCAGAAGCCTACAAAATCAATGAATGATTATGTGGGATTTCCCAAACTGCTCCCACGGTCTTAAGAGACAGGGTCATTTAAACCCCATTAGCTTTTTACTCTGTGCGCTGTCCAGCGGTGTGAGCTTTTATGTTTTCATTTGGTGTGGTTTTGGGAACTGACGGTCTAACCGACCGTGACATGTGCTGTGCTCCTCCTGAGCATTGCACCGATTCCAGATTACAAACAATTTTGGTAATTCTAACTGACCAAAATAGGAAAAGATAAGTCTGATTTAATGTTAGACCAAGGGGAAACGATTATATTTGTATTTTCACACAGGACATGTAGATAACTCATATCAAGTGTGCGTATAACTTTTCAATTGATTACATATGTTGAAAAGAGAAAAAATAATCCACCCTAAAAAAATAATGGCTTTTGATGATGACAATGTAAAAATTGGTTTAAGTGCCAAAAGATGCAGGGTTAAATTGTCTTCAGATGTCAAAACTGAAGACAATTGTATTTTATTCAAAAATAGAATAAAATACAATTAAATTAAAATTTCAAATTCTTTCACACTTATTTTTAGACAAAAAAGCGATTTTTGTAGGGCAAGAAATCAGAAAGAAAGAATAAAAATAACTAAATTGAAGACAACACAATCAACATGTTAGCATCTATTTTAGAGTTGTGAAAATAGCAACAAGTTGTCACACAGGGATCACATTTCATTGAAAGTTTCACAGGTTGAGCCTCTTTAAGGTTTAATACGCCGTACCTGCAGATTCTTCACAGAGCTCTTGATTCCTGATAAGATAAGCCGGGCGACTGCAAACACGTCCTGTTTCTCTGCAAACGCGGCCGAAGGCTCTTCACTATCACTTCTTCTGTTTTCTGTCACAGTCAGCCGAGGCTCGTGTGACACAACGGGGGTTCTCGGCTTGCTAAGTGTGATTACACTGTTAAGTGATTAATTCTCTGCAAAATCTGAGCAGACTATTCATTTCTCCACCCAGTGGGAAAACAGACATCAGTAGGAAGAGACAAAGCAGGCCTTAACGTCAAATAAAGAGAAAATGTTGCATAACGCCACATCGAACCCTTATTGGATTCCTGCCATCACACTCCACACACGTTTCCTCATAAACAACTTCTTTTTTTTTTTCTTTCTTCTGTTATTGCAGCCGACTATGGGAAACCTGGCAGTGTAAGTGTAGTACCATTAGAAACCCAGAGTTTACTAATAACTGGCGTTGGCGAGGTGACGCACCGGGCCTCGGTTGTGCTGTATCCTCATGAGAACCACTCAAATGTCAAGCTGCTTGGTGAAACTGAGAGGAAAAACAACCGAGCCGGCTTACAGAAAAGTGTGGGGGCACGAACAGATCTGTGGGGTCTGACCCAGATTTCTGCTTCAGTCAGACACTGACTTTCAGCCACAATTCTCACTGACAGACTACAGACGGCGTGCCACTTGTGCGTCTGTGGTTTGCAACTGAAGGTGTTAAGAATATTGCCCGATGATTTTTTTTGTTGTTGTTGTTGTTTCATATGTTTTTTTTTTCCCCTCTCTCTGCAGTGCCAACCTTCTCGGATCTTTTTTTCCCCTCTCTTTGAGCAGTGAACGTGTGAGAGTTAAAAACAGCTTTACAGTCAGAATTCCCACAAGACGAACACGCCTAAGAATGAACATAAAGGCTTGTTTGCAGAAAAAGTAGTGTGGATCCCTTAATGAACGACCCATTCTCAACCCGCTCTGTCATTGTGTTGGCTTAGCGGCTTTCTCAGACACTTTGTTGGTGTTCCTCAGAGGGTTTTTTATTGTTTCCTAATTTGTTTTATATCTCTGCAGCTATTATTTCGCTGTGCTAGGATTGTCTGGACTCCACGTGACTTGAAGTAATGGCAGTATTGACGGGTTTTTTTGCATTTTAAAGTAGGCAATTGACAATAAAATTACCACCAAGAGGCAGTCAATGGGCTTCATCTCCCTCAGCTTAAGTATTAATATTTTAACCTTGTTTTAAGGTATTTATGAGGTGTTTTTCTGTGCCTGGCAAGATTTTGTCTTTCAAAACTATCAGCACTGTTTTGTTTTGTTTTTTTTTTGTTAGTTTTTTGGGGAGAGGAGGGTTTAGCATCAGAAGAACTGAAGACATTTCTAAACATTTTTGAAGGCTTGTACAGTTGTTTCATTTTGGCTCACAGTGAGAATTTCTACTGGTGTTTTGGTTGTGCCCTAATTTGCATTTGTGATTTGTATTTTCCCTTCCACTAATAAGGTTGTGCTCTGTATGTCCTCTGGTAGGAGGCATGAAATGATAATAATAATAATCGTTATTATAGCATCGCTGAAAAGTACATGGTACAAGTAAAGACAAGATGCATTTAGTGGCAACATTATCTGTAAAACACCTGCATCTTAAACCTGTGAATGTGTGTGAGCCAACATGCCATAGTGACCCTAGATGGCCATTGTATCCATATCCGGAATATTCAGGAAGATATGTTGAATATCTTTGCTATTTCAGGATCATAGACTGTATTCCTAGTCAAGCCTTTAGCAGCAAATTAAATTGTTTTTCTTTTTTTTTATTTTAGCTGGTTAGCTACGAAGCTATATGATTTATAACCATGTCCAACCTTTTCTATTCAAAATCTACTGAGATTTTTTTTTTCTTAATTACTTAATTTAATTCTAGTTGTGCTTTATGCATTTTGCCCAGCTTGTCATCTTTTTTTCAAAAGCGGCAATTTTTTCCAACTTCTGATCCCAGACACGAAGGAACGTTTTAAGAGTGTTAGGTGATTCCTTCAGCTGTCCCTCCCCCACATGTTTCTATGCAACACCAAAATGGAGGCTGTTTCAAAAAATTTGTCAAAATTTATTTGTTTAAACAATTTCCATGCAATTTATTTGAATAGATAATGCCTCTCAGTAAAAAAAAAAAAATCTGTAAACAGAAAAACATATTGGAATATATAATTTTTTTAAGTACTTAGGCAACTTAATTATTGACATTTTTGAGTAGTTAAAAAGTTGTTCTATACTCAAGACATAAAATAATAAACTTTTTAATTCTATTCTGACAAAATAGCATGCAGCTAAACCTTTTCCTTGACATCTACAGCTGCCTCAGTGCTGAGAAGCTAAGCTTACTAGCACATTTGAGGTTAGCATCTGCTAATTTAAGCTGGAAACAAATTTAAATTCTGCTCCAACACATAAATGTTCAAAAATGCAAGTTTTATAGCATTTTGTACCTTTAAGTAAACTGGCATATTTTAAAAACCTATAAGAAACCTATATAAAAACATCAGTCATATCATATTCTGCTGGACACCAAACTGTAAAAGCTAACTATGACCAGCACATAGTTAGCTCCTTGCACATAGCTAGAAGCTAACTTCATTAACTAGGAGCACATAGTTAGCTTCTAACTATATGCTAGGTGCTAACCATGTGCTAACGTTAGCTGTTACTATTTGGTGTCCCACAGAAAATGATATGGCTGATAGCTCCTTACCTAATATCTGTTCAGCAGCTCACTGCAGGATCAGATGTCCTGACTAATTACCAACGATCAGCCTTTAAGATTTCAGGTATTAGTGTTTAAAAAACTAAACTGGACAACAAGCTTTTGAAAACTAGCACTAAATTTAGACATTATTTGTTATTTGCTTGTTGAATTAAAATCAAAATAGCAATAAAAAAATGAGCTAGATAAAATTATGTACTTTTTTAAACAGAGGTAGGAACAGTTACTTAAGCATTTAAAATAAAAACAATTCGATTAGGTCTTTGTTTCACCTTATAATAAACTGAAAATAGTTCACAGTGAAAGTTTTACAATGAAAGTAGCACATCATCCCATGCATAGTTGGTATATTACTAGTGAGGAGAGCGCACCCCTCCTCTTCAGGGAGTTTATGAACTTACACCTACAGTACTGAATATGAGCCTGAAACCATCCATTAGTAAAAGCAGGTTTTTACAGTGTAGATGTAAATCCACCTAGTTTTAGTTGAGCTTTCCAAGAAGTAAAAACAGGCCAAACCAAATTAATTTTATCAGGAAAAAAAAACTTTCAAATATTCAATATGTTCTTTTTTGCTGTGTTTGATGTAAAATCTCACACTACAGCACTAAAAATGACATTTTGTCTTCTATCTGCTCTCTGTTTTCACACAACTTTCTGTGGCCTTGCAAATGCACACTTTGCAATGATTCAGCGTGAAATGCAAGACGAGGGGGGAAATGAAGTTCCATTCCGCTTAAGGATAGGTGATGCACGCTAAAGGAAGTAATAGATATAACACTGTCACCTCTAAACAATTTCATATTCTAAATGGCATAGAATAGATTTCAACCAAGGACCAAGTATGATTATATTCGTGATCATTTCTTTCTTCTTCTTCAGTTTGTTTTGGTGGCTTGCTGGCGTAACTTTAATTCTCAGCAATGTTTCTGACGCCAATCATACATTCACGCTCAACAGTTTGTGCTTTTTCACCTACTGCCGCGGTTAGGGCTTTAAAGCTGGTAAATCAACAGCTGAGTTCGCAGTGGTCTTTTTTTTTTTTTTTCTTCTGGCGCAGAGTCGACGAGCCGGGTTGAAACTGTCGTGTCCTGTGAAATGAAAAACAGACCCTGTAGAGGCCTGAGTGTGGCTGCAATTTGGTAATTAGTCATTTTCTGCAGCTGAACACAGTTAGTAATTATGTGTTTTGCACAACAGAACACTGCTTTAAAACAAAAACCCAACTTGATACGCATATCCAGATGGTCTCTGTTAGGAGTTTAGACATGTAGGCTTGTGGTGATGCCAACCGGCCTGAAGGTGAAAACCCTTGTATTTTTGATGGTAATGTAACCTGGCTGCAGGGGCTGACTCACTAGCTCTGAGCTAAACAGAAACCCACCGACCCTGGTGTGCTTTTGATGTGTAGGCTGGTTCTCACGGTGGGAAACAGTGCTCCACATGAAGCACCGTATGTCCTTTAAAGTGAGCATTTAATCTAGTCACTGATAAGGACGTGCATCAGCCCCTGGCTTTTGTTAAACTGTCTTTAAAACAGCAATAAAGTCTCTTTAACTTACCTGTAATTGGCCAGCTAGTCTTGACGTGTCTCAGGTATTACTTTGATCCTCCTGGAGTCATTTAGAGAAGCTACCTTTTAAAGTATTCATCCCTGTTCAACCTTTTCATGTTTGTCAAGTTATTAGCACAGCGCTAACTTATTAGACCGGGATTTGGAATACAAACAAGCAAGAGTCTTGATACAAATTCTCGACTGGATTTAGGTCTGGTCTGTGACTAGATCATCCTGACGCGTTGCTTTATATTTAAGGTTGTGGTCCTTATGTCCTGCTAATAACGCAAGGCAAAGCAGTAATATATTCATAGCACATTTTCAGCAGCAAGGCAATCCAACATGGTCTGTACAATAAGAAGAAAGATAAATAAAACAACAAACAAGCAAAAAAACAAACAAACCACATTGCAATGGCAAAGTGAAAGATGTTCCAGTCGCCAACTCTGTGTTTCAGCATTTTAGTGGAGCTTAGAGCAACTACCTGCTGCTTATCCATGTTTGGTTCTGACTGGTGATGCAGAGCAGGCCAGAACCAGGAGACCGGAGAGACCTGGAAGCTTCATACAACACCAGCAGATCTTCAATGTACTTTGGTGCTAAGCAGTTCAGTGATTTTTTAAATTTGAGTTTGTAATTTAATGCGAGGGTGAAAGACTGGATCTGTAATAACTCAAGCTGTGTGTTGACTCTACATTGTTCAACTTTAGGCCCAAGTTAATTACTTCAGTTTTCTTCCAGGACTGTCACTGTATTTATTGTCTGTTCATCTATTGATTGATTTCCTGCCCCTTTTTCGCCTCATTCATGAACAATAACCTGAGATACTCCAGAACCTCATTCCCGACCCAGAGAAGCTACTCTACCCTTTTCGGCTCAAGGCCATGGTGTTGGATTTGGACGGCCTGGATCACGGTCTACAGAACCACACCATCTGCAAAAAAATAAAAACAGAGAACATATCCGAAGGGAACCAAACTGGAGCCTCTCAACACTCCAGTTGATAAATTATATCCTTAAAGATTCTGAACAAAGTTCAATGTCAAAGGGCAACCATGGTGGAGTCCAACTCTCACCAGAAATGGGTCTAACTTACCGCTGGCAATGTGGACCGAGCTCTGGCACGGATCAAGTTTGGTTCATTCTCCAAATTTCAAACTGACAGAATCACTTATGTGCCACTTCATAGTTGCTTTTAAAGTTGTGTCTCTATTCACTCCTGTAAAGAATTGTCTGCCTTCACCGGGCGTCTCGACCCAGAGGTCCTCTGAATACAGACGGGTGGGAAACAAGGAGGGGGAGTTTTAGGAGGATGAGAGCCAGAGGAAGAGGGGGGAGAAGTTTTGAAAAAGTAGGAGTAGGAAAACATAAATTCCAAAGAAAGTTTGTATGACATGTTGTTCGTATCACCAGTTGTGCTCAGTTTGTCTGCAGTTTGTTCTTTGGGCTGTCGGCTCAGAAAGTTACAACGAGCTACGCTTTCATCTTCATCCTCGAAAAGCTTATGTCAAAACCTTCTCTGCCCGGCTTATTGCTTACAGTGACTAGATCAGTGTGTTTTGTCACTGTGAGGAGAGCTGGCCCAGACACTGCCATCAGCTCTGTCGTCTCTACTTCAGGAGAAATGCAGGCCTTCTGTCAGGGTTTGCAGGGACGCCAACGCCGTTCAACTCGAGAACATCTCTAACTGGACCTAAAGGCAGCTGGGTGGGTGGGTTGCCTCCTTCACTCGTGGTTGCTCTTGGGAAGGAGGTCACAGACCCACCCACCCTGTGGGGAGCCCAGCCTGACACGGACCAGGGGGAAATAACAGGGTGAGCCAGCCTGAGGGAGTCCTATACAGCCACCCTCTAATCAAAGTTACCTCACTCACATATGGGCAAAATAGGAGGGTACGGTAAAGGATTCATACAATGAAGACATAGTGTGTCTTCAAACCTGGCAGTCAGTTTTTTGGTGACATTTTAACCATACTTTAATTCATACTTTGTCTACAAGCACAAATTTCAATGTTTTTCACTGGGATTTTGTACTTTGATGCCCCGAAAGCAGCAAACAGTCCAGGCGATCTGTGAAGTGCCTTTGAGAACATTAGAGAACAACCAGCATCATGAAGATTAAAGGCCCCCACATACTTCATCCAAAGTGCCAAAATGGCTTCTCGTTGCCGTAGACGTGTGGTAAAAAATTGCGTCAATTTGTCCGCAGCGTGATTCTGCCTGTCGAACTCGATTGCAGACTCAGGATGAACTATTTCGCCCGAGTTCTCTGTGAAGTGTTGTGTGATTGGTCAGAAGTTTGTGGCCGTGTTTTATGCTGAAATCTGCTCAAACATCAGTGTTGATATTTCTCTTTAACTATCAGGTTTTTGTATCTGCAGAAGACATGGATACTTTTGTGGGCAATGTGGACCAAGCTCTGGCACGGATCAAGTTTGGTTTATTCTCCAAATTTCAACCTGATAGAATTTTGGGAGATTATCGGCGAACGCCCGGTTATTACATGAGAAGCCAATCTTATCCACCGATCTTATCTATAAAAGTCTAAAATTCAGCCTCTGTTTTGCTGTGCCATGAGAGAGGTTTGACTGACTGACCGGCCCACCAGGTCATGTCTGGATGTTTGCAGTTAACAATATTCACCTCACCTCTCAGCAGATATCTTCCTATGTTTAGCAACATTTCAGTCAAAAAAATTGTGTTCGGCCAAAATCTGAATTGACAGGTCAGGTTTTTAAAGATTGGTAATTGCCAGATTGGCAGAAAACTGCTTTCAGTGCACCCCTACTTTTGAGGAGTGTTTATGTGACGCGGTAAAAAATGATGTGCATTTGTGCAGTTCTTCACTAAATAACTACTACAATCATAAGACTGGGAAATGGTTAAGAGCTCCCGGATAGAAATTGTAACGGCGTCGTTCATGGAGAAGACGTTCTGCAGAAAAGTGTGGCATAGCTCCGTGACCTTTTTGTAAAAACAAAATGGAGGACGCAGGGAGGCAGAGCGAATTCGCGCAGGTAGTGGTGTGATGTACACTGAAGCAGTAGCGGCGTCACACAGGTGGTCTGTGCCGCTGTGTGAAAGGTGTGTGCGAATACGAACTGTTCTCAACCATGTGACTGCGCCTCAGCTCAAGGAGCACATCAGACGGGTCCTCGAGAAAGTTCATGAAATGTTTAAACCAGAGTTAGGTCAAAATAATACCACAAGCTTTGAATGTCTTACGTAGATCTTTTCAAAATGAAGAGAGTTTGACACGACTGCAAAGCTGCCCAGACATGGCAACAATTAGCCGTATTCGCCTGAGATCTTGCCTTCATGGAATTTCATGAAGAAAAAAATTTATCTTCACTGACGTTTTTTACTGTTTTATTGAGGTTGAGCTATGTTGTCATGACAAAATTAAAAGCAACATAGCCTAAAATACCTTCAATTGTAATTGCAGACAGTTAAAGTTGTCGGCAGCGTTTGACAATGCATCGACTTTAGGAGGTGGATCTAAAAATGTCTGATTTTTTTTAATTCTTTCATTTGTTCTTTTTTTTCTTTTTTCTTCTTTGAAAAACCACAGAAAGGTTTCCTTCCACTTGACATTTCTGTGCTACTTCCTGGTGGTCTGTCACCTAATGTCATAATTAAATGTAATAAGGTTTGTTGCTGGAACTTGAGAAAATCTTCAAGAATGTGAGTGTTTTTTGCAAGGGTGTGTACACAAACGCAGACACAGGATAATGTTAAAATACTACATGTTCGTCTCCACCTTATGTTATAGAAAACCATGCAAAGTTTCAGAGGACAGAATACAAGAAGTTGTTCATTAAAGGAAACAAATTGAGTAAGAAAACATAGAAAGTCCCTGTGACCGATGCAAAGTGAATTTGACCAACTGAAATAATCGTCAATAATTCAGTAACGTTAACAAGAAAGTATTTTCTGAATTTAGTTTTTTAACATGGCTTGATGCTTAGCACAAATGTAAACACACGATGTTGGAAACCTCCTGAACTAAATCTGGATTATTTCACCTTGCTCAGAGAAAATGTTTTACTGTTTCACTGATGACAAGTGTGATTTATGGCCACTCAGACATCAAGTACATTTGTTTTATTTGAACTTAGAGTCTGTTTTACGTCCGATACATGTGACTCCTTTCATCAAGTCACGCAGTGAGAAAGACGGAGGGTAAAGGAAAAAAACACAAAAGAAAGAATTCAGTTGAAAGGATGTCGATCTCACAAAGCTGATGCAACATGTGAGGGATTTTGGCGTCGTGTGATTGAGGCTTTGCTGCCAAGCGCAGAAAAAGGGCAGGAGGCTGAACGCTCACATTGTGCCGACCCTGTGTGTGAGTGCTGCTGCGGTGCGTACATTTTTTTAAAAAAGAAAGTCTTGGTACCGTCAAGTTAGCTTTGTTTGAGCCGCGGCGGTGTAAGCCTGGTTTCCACATGGCCCGGCTCAGAGCTGCGTGGCTAAAAAAAGAAAAACATCACCATTCTCTTACATGCAGAGTTACAGCAGCTCAGGTTCTATCTGGAAACTTTATGGTCACCATTTGGTCCGATGTTGGCAATAAAAACACAGCCACATTAGGATGATGACAGCTTTTAAGCCTGATATGATCAGAGCAGAGCAGAGCGAGGCACCAGACTGTCAGCATGAATTCTCCAATAAATCAAAGGACATATTTATGGGTGACAGGAATCCGGGGGTGGAGGATCTGTCCACTTAATGTCTTCATTGTCCAGAAGTATGCAGGGCAATACCCAGTCCTCTTTTTAAAGCTATTGAAGGGTCAACCAAGAAGCAAAAATGTCACATAAAACTGCTGGTCATGCTAAAGTACACTCATACATTTAATTTGATGTTTTTTGAATCCACCTAATTCCTGCTAGTGTGGCTGTAGGACTGAAGCTTCTGGTAGGAAAGCAAAAGCTTCAGTGAAGTGGTTTATTTTGATGAATAACTGCATGTAGCTGAGCTCAGTTAAGCTGTACTTTACAACCAAGTGGTTAGCAGTTTAACTAAATTCCTTTCTTTTTGAAAATCTTTTTCCGCAATTTCATACACCATCACTGCATTTGGTCTTTAAATAGCCAAGATGCCTGTCGATGCATATTTGATACATACCAGGAATATCAATGGAAGCAGTTTGCTGCCTTCTTGAGGTCACAGTGTTCATTTGTGACTCTCACAGTTATATACTGTAATGATCGACCTGAATGGTAATGTTGTAAATCAACATCAACGTCTTGTTGAGCATGACACATTCTACACATCTGACATTGAAGAATTTATCTAGTTTAGGCAATTTTGGCTAAATTTATCCAATTTAGGCAGTTATGTGACAAATTTGTCACAAATTTGCATCATACCTAAACTTATTTATATGTATCTATCCATACATGTGTTGCATTCAGACTAACAAGCATTGCTTGATTTTTTTATATAGTTGTCTATACATTTCTGTAGAAGGGATTGACTTTGATGTGTGTGTTGGCACAGGTGTGTGTTGAACATGCACCCACAGTGAAAAAGGATTACTGTGACTCAGTTTATATTGGTCCCTAAAGCCATTTGACTACTTTCCCTGATGCAGGACAAAACTTATGCGATGCATTTGAAATGTGGCTTGAATAAGCTGCTCAATCAAAGGCTGGAGACTCTTGATCAACTCTGAAATATCCCAAAGAATCATCATCACGCAGAAGAAAATCCTTACCATATGTTGTGGTTGAAGAAACTAGAATCCAAGAGAGACGGAGAAAGTTCTCCGTCTGTGATGTCTGCAACATCCAGAAGTTACTTTTGTCCAATAAGAACGTTAAGTAATTCCAGGATGCTTTATATAAATAAACCAGCGAGAATAGTTTTAAATGTGAGGTGTACATCGCTTCTTAGAGATTAGTTTTATAGTTTGAGGCATATTTTTGCTGAAGAGTTTACTTAGGCTAACTAATCAAATTCAGCAACTGGACAGTAAATCAGAGAAACTATGGAGGTAAAATGTCCACCTCCAATTTTCAGTTGATGTGCTTCTGAATTTCTTTCAGCCTGTGCTGTAAGTGTTTCACAATGAACACGCCACAACTCTATTGGGCAAATGGCAAAGAGCAAACAGTTGTTGAAAGAAAGGAGTAGGTGTAGCTAAAGTTCACAAAAGGTCTTAAAACATGACATGCAATCGCACTGGGAAAAAAAAAAAAAAACACCCAAAGATTTCTGAGACTGTTCAAAGCCAACAAAATAAAACACACAAGTATACAACATCTTTACTTCAGCCAAAAAGTCAAGCCAATCCCAGCAAAGGCCTTATCGCTAAAGCAACAAATTCCTTTCACTTCATCACAACTTAAAAAACAAAAATGTAACAAAAACTCAAGGGACAAACATTTTCCACGTCCAGTCCTGTTTTTCTTGGCCTTCAGCTTGCTGGAGAAGCTTGGAAACTGAAGCTGGTGAGTGATCCGCTCTCCATAACTGGCGTATCTTTGAGCCTTATGAGAGCCCTGTTCACCATTTTCCCACCCACACACACACACACACACCCACACACGCACACACACAGAAAACGAAACGCATTCCAGTTGTGACACATCCATCCGCTTAGTCATAAATTATTTACTGTTGTAAACATTACTTAGTCAACGTGTCCACTTGCCTGGGCCTGTTCGGTTTTTGTCTGAATTGTCTTTTTGCGGTCGCTGTGAGTTATGACGATGGAGAGCCACAACCACCTGAAATATTAAGTGCATATTGTTTTTTAGTTAGTTTTTTGTTTTATAGGTGTGACTGTGGCTCAGTGGGAAGAGTCATCATTATGTAAGGGCTTGCACGTGAAGGTGGCGAACATGGATCTAGTTAAAGTACTTAGACGGATCAGTTTGATTGAAAAAGCGCTTTATACACGCAGTTCATTGCCAATCAAGTTGTGATTGCTCTTTGCATTAATGCTTACAGGCTCGCAAACTCATTTGCATCCCTTGAACTTTTTTGGATTTTGCTACGTTACATCCACAAAGTTCAATGTATTCAGGCCAAATTTCACGTAACAGACAAGTGGAAAGGAAATGAAACTTTTCACTTGATCCTTGTTGTGCGTTCTTGTCTGTTTGTGCAGCACCTTATGACCGTTTTCATAGTGAAATGAACTAAATAAAAGCGATATTAGGCGACCGACTGTCTGTTTTATGACATCCGTCATGGCGGAGTGGACCGCTTTCTGGATTGCGTGATGTCACATGCAACGAGCCAATATAAATAAACTGAATTTAATTGGTTTGTTCAGGCAGCTGTTAGCTTCCAAACACACACAGCGTCCAAAGAAGAATTTGTAAAATGTTCTTTTTCAATTATGCGTTGCTTTGTGTTGGTCCCTTACATTAAAAAACCCAACGGAAAAAAAAAAAATCTAGTTTGTGTTTGCAAAGTGTCAAAAGGTGAAAAAGAAGTTGACCTGGACTTTCCGTCACCGGTCGGTCATGGCAAGGAAGCAGCCGTCAACGTACTGTACGTGTCCTCGACTGATGATCTGCTGTAACATGCAAAAAAAAAAAAAACACACACTTCAAGTGATTTATTAGCGGAAACCGCCAGGGAAGGCTGAGGTGTAAGTTCACATTTTACAGGCGATCACACTCTTCCACTGAATCAGCAGAATCTGCCATAGCGATGCATATTTACAGGCCTTGAATACACTCATCTACATGTAGTGATTTTTGTAAACTTTAGCGACTTTGACCACGTGGTGAAGATTCTTCCAGGAAAGACACTTCGTTGGTGTACATAACTTTAGGAGGTTAGTCAAATCCACCATTGAGATGCATGAAACACATCAACCGATGACAATCTGTTGTTATTTTACCTTCTGTGTTTCCACTGATTCTACCAGAATCGTGCGTTTGGGACGCTGGCAGAGAAAGAAAGAAAACCCACACAAGAGAAATCCAAACTATTACATGTCTCACTCCAACACATCCACACCTGTGCTCCTGCTGTCCAGGGATGTCAGAAAGGTCACAGGCGTGGAAAACATGTGAAGGCTAAAAAAAAAAAAGAAAGAAAGAAACACCAGGTGGGTTTGCAGTAAAGGAATGTAAGCGTCAGCGCCGAACCTGCCGGGTGGGAATCAGTCCTGGAATGTCCCGGCTTCACAGCTGTAGCTGATGAGCTCAAGTTTGTTTTTGGTTGATGGTTTTTTTTTAGTTATTATTACAACTAAAAGCTTGTCAGCGTCCAAACAAATAAGAAGGAAATTCAGTCAGTTAGAAACTGTCTTTTTTTTATTGGAATGACGGGAGAAATTCTGGTTTATTTCAACTGTAACGCAGCGTTTTTAAAGGAAATTAAAAGCTAGAACACTGTTGTTTTCTATCCCAAATGAAATATTTCACATTACTAATATACATGATTAAATCAAGTGATGACAAAATACTAAAATTTTCTCAGAGATTTGTTGAGAGCGTTGTTGAAAACGAATAATTTCTATTAAATTAAATTAAATTAAATTAAATTAAATTAAATTAAATTAAATTAAATTAAATTAAATTAATATACAAGTGTACACACCCCGTGTCTCTTTGTTGGAGGGATCGTGGCCCCGGTCCTGAAGCACACCGGGTCATTAAATGTAGCACTCTAACCACTAAATACACACCCGAGCCCCCCCAGGGGGCCTGACCCCGGGGCGTTCGAGGACCAGTTGCTTTGTAGGGCCCCTCTTCTTCTAAAAAGATAAGTGCTTATGATCCAACCACTTGCTTCAGATGTCGGGGAGTAATTTACTGCGGTCCTTTAATGCCACACCAGCAGCTCTGACAAATGTTTAACTTCTCTATTTAAAGGGGGAACATGCATACATTCCTCGCTTAAAGGGACGGCTCCAGATGTATGAAATGAGGCTCCTTTAAAAAGTTAAAAACAGTTAATATGGAGCTCTGTTGGTGTCTCTATTTAGGCACTGTGCTGGATAATTTTAAGACATTTTTTTCCCCCTATTTTTGATTAAAAGAAACAAAAAATGTCCATCTTCACCGATTCCATTAAAAAACTCAGTAATATAAAAGTTTATGCTCTGCTGTTGAACCCTTAAACCTTCATCATGTTTGCATTTGAAGGTTACTTACACAGAAGTTGGTGATTATTTACGCAGGAAACCTAGGTTGGAGGTTATGCACCACCAGTGATCTTCCTGTGTCAAACATCTGCTGAGAGCTAAAAAAGGGAAGCGTTTCCAGCTAGAGAAATTCATAGAAAACTAAAGGGCAAAAGAATATTTTATAGATTTTTACACTGATGGTTTTCTCTTTATAACAATTCACTTAGATTGTTATGACAGACAGTAAAATCAGAGAATCGTGTTTTTCTGCGACTTTTTGTTGACTCGTAAGTGGACCATGATTTTTAAAAAGCTAAAACTCAAGACTTACAAAAATTACATTAAAAAAATAAAACAAATTATTCAATAAATAAAACATAAAAGTAGCCACCGGAGTCTTTTGGGGGTCACTGTAGTAAAGATACAAAAAAAAGCTGACAGAGAAAACTTAATTTGTAGTTCCAAACATTTTAAGATGTTTTTTTTCTTAGTTTTTGACTCTCCCGTGACATCCTCCAAATACAATTATATTCACTTTCAACTGATCCAAAGTGCTGCACCGTATGTCCTACTCATTAAAAAAAAAACATCTATCCTATTTCAGGTTCCCTTCATTGGCTTCCTGTTAAATCTCACATATAAAGGCCTTAATAATCAGGCTCCATCTGTTGGGTTCTGCAGGGGAGTGGTTTTCTTCTCCTTCTCAGGATGGCAGGCTGATGGGATCCAGCTGTTACTCATCA
>CAEFZY010060212.1:0-118493 GCA_903066815.1 Brachyrhaphis roseni | reverse complement strand
TATCATATCACATGTTATTTTCACACTAAACCGCAAGAGGGCGCTCTAGGCCTGTGCTCTTCTACCTTCAGAGAGGTAGAAGAAGTTAGCCGAGCTGTTTACAGCGACACTGAGGACGAAGATTTCATTGCGTTTAGTGATTTGGAGAGACACGGATGGTTTGGTGAACTTGTTAGCATGTTATTTATGCTATAGTTATCTGAATAACTACCAGGCACGTTCTCAGTTCGTTGTTTATTTGTCATGTAACGTTAGCATACCGTACAGTTATTCAGCCTGTTGTTGTCTCTATTCTATTTTTATTGCCTTTCAAGATGACATGTCTGTTCTTGGTGTTAGATTTTATCAAATAAATTTCACTCAAAAAATGCGACTTATACTCCGGTGCGACTTATATATGAATTTTTCTTCTTTATTATGCATTTTATGGCTGGTGCGACTTATACTCTGGAGCGATTTATAGTCCGGAAAATACGGTAACTCTGGTAAGACAGAGCACAGCAGCTCAAGAAAACCTAACGCTAAAGAAAGTAGCAAATAACTAAACAAAACGTTCATTTTTAGCAATCAACAGCTAATTTAGTAAATGCATTGATCAGTAAAATGATCAGGTTAATTTGTTACATAAAAACACAATCAATTATTCAGTTAGTCTCTTAAGAAAAGTCTTTCCTCTCCTTAGGTTGATTATTGGAGCTCAATAGGAGCAAAAAGAAACTGTTGGCAGCATGCAAAATGTATGTAACCTCAAGACTTGAACCACTACTTTTAAAAAGATTGCTTTCACACCTATGGAAGCTAAGAGCATCCATTAAAATATCAATATTTTTCAGTGGCTTGTTATAACTGAAAAAAATATCTAAAGTAGTAGTAGTAGAAGAAAATGGCTTTCTTTTCAGTACCTAAAGTGATAATGTTTAAAATTTTAGAGATTTTGTCTTTTATTCAGTTTAATTCTTCAGTTTCTCTGTTTCATTGCCCCTGCAGAGCTGCCTGCAGCTGATGGAGCAGAATTCAAGTACCACTCGTAAACTACATAACTCATACAAAATTGGGTTCAATTGAGTAATATTGTGTTATTACCTGGAATTGTTACTCTTGCCTTGCCGACAAACTCAACCGTTCCCAGTTGTTATTTTACGGTGAATTAATTGCTGGTAAAAATGATTAATAGTCAAATTACACGTTGTTATTAAGAGTAAACAACACCACAATTTTTATGTAAGCAAATTGGAGAGAAATCCCAACACTTTTCTGGAAATGTAGCTTTCTTTTTCAGAATCTAATTTTATTTTGGCAAGACTGCAATTAAGGTGTGTTTTATTTCGCAAAAGACACTTGAATAAAATTATGTAGGAAAATCCCCCCCCTCCCCATCTCGTAACAAGCATGTTTCATACCTAGTTTTTGCATGCAAGAGTGTAGTCTGGTCTCCAGTAGCAGGACTCTCTGTCTCAGCTCCTCATAGTCGTAGGCTCCCATCTCCTCCTGGATGGCCATAAGCACCAGGGAAAGGTTTCTCACCTCCTCTCGGAGACGCAGGATCATCTTAGCATCTGCCTTGTACTGTTCCAACACTGGCAGCAGTGGGAGCAGTTGGTTTACCTTGTCTTTTACCTCCTAAAAAAAAAAAAAACATGACAAGGGAAGGTGCGAAGGAAAATGTTTGTCAAAGTTTCAGTTTCTGGAAAACAACAGAAACTTGTGAATATACAGGAGAATTTTTCAGTACTGCGAAACTTTGATGCATCCTTTTAAAGGAGGAAATAAAGTAGATGGAGCCTCATCAACAATCAAAGAGGAAACGATTGACAATTCAGCAACCTCATCAGACTTCCACAGATGAAATAAGACATTGGAAAAGCTGAAGTTGCTTTATTGACTTTTGGTTCACAATGACTTTGTTCACTTTAGGTAGAATTAGTCTTTCACCCACAAAATGGTTAGTACAAAGTAGCGCTAGAATGTAGTTTTGTCATGGTTCAGTTAGGTTTAAAATTATATTCAAAAAGTTAATGTATTATAGGAAATAAGATAGGAAGCTTCATAAACATAATTTAATAATGTTATAAAAATATAATTTTTGGTAATGGAACAGAAATTCCTTTTTCTTTCTTTTTTAACTTAGCAGTTTTAAGAGTGCCTATTTTTATTGTTCATTTGTCTGGTTGATGTTTTTTCACCCCCTGCTATCTTACAATCGCTGTTGTAAGGCCTCTGTTTTTGTTCCAATATGTAAACATTTGATTTGATGGTCTTCTCTGATTGATAGATTCAGAAGATGTAGAATATGGATTAATGGCCTAAGCAGAGACGACACATAAGAAGATGCTGCTTCAGACTCTGTCATTCATCCTCTGCTCATCCCAACGAGCTTCAACTTTGCTTATCAACACCTGCAAAGCTTATGAGATTCAGAAGTTTGTAGAGCTGAATTACCTTTATTATTTTATCCCACTTTTCTCCTTTTATCTTTAGTTAGGGAGGGTAAGTTTTTATCATTTGATTTATTTATTTATTTGTTTCAGATTGTTTCTTGTTTTAGGCACAAAGTTCAATCAGACATTACAGCCAACTCTTCTTTCCGTGTTAAAATCTCATATAAATTAAGGCCTTGTCAAGAAATAAACTGCATATTGTGGCTGCTTGAAATCTGATGAGGATGAATCATCTTTATGTTATGGTGTGGTTATGCCTAGCCAGGTCATAACACCCTACTTAGACAACGTCTTATTAGATTGATATATATTGCAGACAGTTTTCGATTCTATTTTGCTCTTTTCTAATTGAAAACTTTACGTAGTTTTCAATTAAGTAAAACTAAGTAAGTTTTATTTAGTAATAGTAGTAAGTCTATTTCTATAAAATAGACTTACTACTATTATGTAAATTGTCTGGATGAACTTATCTTTGAAGAGGATTTTTAATAATTAACAAGTGAGTCATTGTGTTTTAAATTGGAAAACCATTACTTTTACTGTGTTAAAAATTGTTTTACTCTGATTTATTTGCCGCTTGCCTCAGTCTAGGAGCGTGCACTGCTAGTGCTATAATGGGGTTTATAATTTTAGAAGTGAAAAGAAACAACTTGTCCTTAGGCAGGGGAGCAGGAAGCAGCAGGAGAGTCGGGCTGAATCCACACAAGGTGGATGGCTCAAGAGGGAAAAAGGTCTATCAATAAAGTGTGGCCACCACAGGAGGGGCTGTTTCCTCCTTGTTAGAGTTTATCGTAAATCTGGTGATGGAGCAGCTCTCAGCCTCATGGCGCCACATCATAAATCTAATTTTCACTTTTTCAAGCTGAGAAAATTCACTCTCGTTAATCTCCCACGCTCTGCCATTGGCAACTTTAAACTGCACACATTTATCAGCCAACCCTCTTTGGTCAAAGCCTGTCAATTCTTTTTCCTGTCTTTTAAGAATGAAAACATTAGATCTGTATTTTGACAAATGCTTTGGTTTTCTGTCCTATCTGAGTGGCAATCTCAAGCTTTACTGATGAACAGATTAATTTCATAAGCGTCTTCATTTTCTTTGTTGGAATAGCTTTCAGAAAGCACACTGAAATCTAAACACAGCCATTCATTCTTGCCTCTGTGCTGAGGCATCAACCCAGCGGCAAAATGCACTTAGTATTTATCAGAGCATCTTTTAATCAAACAATTTTATGGCCCATCTAATATCTGTAAGAGTGTGGGAAATATGGAGAATTCTGCTGGGCAAGACAGCCTGCTGACAGAAAAATAAAAAGGCCTGCTGATAATAGCAGTTAACTTATCTTTGAGCAAGATATGGTGGAGACAAATGTGAATATATCTGCCTCAGATGCCAGAAAGTTAACTATATGGAGGTGTAAGAGAGGGTGAGCTCAAAAATAGTGGAAGGGATGTTCAGTGAGTCAGACAGGAAAAAAAAACAAACTCCCCCAGTGGTTCACAGATTTAATCATCCTGGAGCATGTGAAGCTCATGATGCACAGTAGATTAGCCTACCTTAGCCCATGACCCAATAACTCATTTAACACACTGTAATGGAATTACCACTTCCAATGTTTATATGCCAGTCCACCAGAAGTCACATAAAATTTTATTGTCTGTGAAGAGCTTCAAAGATTGCATTGGATCTTTCAATGTTTATCAAGTAATTTCATATCAAGTACATTCACATGATATATAGTAAATGCAACTCTAGGCACGGAGAGTGACAAAAAGCCAATTACCTGAAAGCCCTTTGGATTGAGGCTCCGGGGATTTTCAGAGGCCACCTTCAGTTTTCCATCGACGACTTTCATTAGACCCTCAGTGTTCTTTACATACTGGAGATCTCGGAAGGTTCTCAGATCTAGCACCTCCATTGATTGGCTAATATTCTGAACCTGCAGAGCAAAAACAATCATTTATGGAGTTGGTAATGGGGACTTAAAATTTTATCATGATATATTATGGCATTTATTGGAATAATGATATAAGTGACAGTCACAGCCCTACAAACACAAAAAATAAAAGTCACCCATTATCAAATGGGATACTCCTGCACACAAGTCACATTAAGTATTCTAAATGTACTGCTAAAAAGCACACAAAAATCATACTCACTTAAATTTTGAACTATAAAGACTTTTAATGATGTCACAGTGGTGAAATAATAAAATGTGATAACACATTTTGGGCTTTGTAAAAATAATTATTTAAAGTTCATCATTATCTTGCTAAATCACGAAAAAAAGGACTAAATTAACAAAATAACTGCTCTTCACTAGTTATCATAATTTCAAACAGCTTATTAAACAAAACCTGACAAACACTGCATGCTCTAAAATTTCATGGTGGAGAAAATGCCTGTGTCAGATGAATACGACAGTAACTTCTCTTAATACACTCAAAAGATACCTAACAGGACAACTTAATATCAGCATTAAAATAGTGTCAGATGGATTTGATCATCCGTAAGTCCACTAATAAATTTCTAATGGGCTTAGAAATTTATCACACCGTTCTTAAGGTCTAGATGCAATGTTTTTCCTGCCTTAAAATGACTGAAGCACAAAAAAAAAATATTTATGATGTTAGTGTTGAAACAGTTAAAATTAAAGAGTTAGTATTTTAAATATATTCATGCCAAGCCATTAAAACAGATATTATGAAAACTGCACAGTTGATTTTGTACAAGTTAATGGTTACATCCTAATTATAACTGAAAGCACCTTACACTGAAGTAAACACTGCTAAGCAGGCATGTATTGACTCTAAGTTCTCAGAGGATTCGGTTTTGCACTAGGTTAATTTTTTTGCAAAGTACTGAGCTTATTCATACTTTGACAGCCCACTCTGCTGCTGCATAACCAGCCTACTGCTTCACGCACACCCCCTCATCTCCTGTACATTGCACAAAGCGGGCCAGAAATCATCCAAACACCACCAAATGTTGCAGGGTTGTCGTGCCTATAGGAGACTATCATGTACATATGTCCAGCAGCCCACTTGAACAGACGCACGCCCACGCAGACAGCCAGCAGCAAAAATCAAACCGAATTTCAGAAAAACAAAACAGACCCGACATTCAAAGGTCGCAGTTTGGCATGAAAGTCTGTTTTGCACCACACTGCCTCGCCTGCCTGATCCATGACAGCCTACTCGATTACTTCATGTCCAGCCCACGGTTTCCCTCACCCTGTTGCTCCCACGTGCATTGTGAACTGGCCGAGGAGTATTTGGTCACACGTTATTTCCCATAGCAGTTAAACTTCTCCAATGTGGTACATAGTTCCAGTAATATTAAGGAATGAAATGTTCCAGCAGTCTGGAGACTAAGCAAATTCTCTGTCAACTTCCTGCTGTAGCATTCGGGACTCCTCCATCCTCGCTCATAAAAAGACAATCCTCATCGTCAGTGCCCCAGATTTACAGTCGCAGGTGTGTCTGCTTCATGCCCAGTGTGATGACTCATTCTGCATCGGCTTGTTTGTGTGTATGTCTAACCACAGCCTCATATTTCATCTGATTTAATCTCAATTCAGCCAGCCAGACAGTGAGGTCAAAAGGGGATGAGATGTTCAAAGATTTGCAGTGAGTATTGCCTCGCCGCCATCCTTCAGGGTCAGGCTCTTTATCTGGGTTTACTGAGAGCTGAATAAAGATTTTTAACAAGCCTACTTTACATTCTTTGAACAGAGGGCAATTTTGACATTGCTAACATACCCTTGGCTCTCCATGTCAGGAAAAGCTTTTTGTGGATCTGAACTCAAACAATTCCCACTCATGCGCTGTGTTCAAATGAGGGTGTCTTGGCGGACGCTGCTCTGTTGGGACCGCACATTTGCGCAGACTCACACAGAGCCTTTTAATTTGCAGCTTTCATTTGGGTGAAGCTGAAATAGTGCTGACCCTAGGTGTCCTCATTAAGTCTGCTTCAGGCAGCAGCGAGCAGGGAAAGCACACAGACCCACACAGTAATAATAACACCCACATTTTATAACAAAATGCAATATAGTGATAAATAATACATTATAGAGCATATCATATCCTATATATAGCTGTGAGGTTTTTTTTTTCTGAAGCTTGCTTTAAATGGTTTATGGTGCAGTATTAAGAGGGGAGGCATTGCAGTAATTCTACATGTTGAGTAAGTTTAAAAATTTATATAACAAATAACATTCCATACACTCATAGAATGGGTAAGAAAAAATAAGCAGAATGTACTGTCATGTTCAAAAAGTTAGAATATTAAAAGGTTCATAAATAAATAAAAGTAGCTACCGCAAAAAAAGATAGTTTTAATGACCAACACAGTATTTGAAAAACATCTTCTATGACAATTGTGTGATCCACCAGCACTTTTGCTCCTCTTTAAAGGAACGTTGTGTATTTTTCTGAATCAACGCTGCTATATTCCTCAGCTTTTCTCAATTAGGTTTACAGAAATTTACATTTTCCTGAGACTTTCACAAGCTGCAATGAGACTGGTTTCTCTAGTCATCCTGTTTCTGTGCTATGAAATGGTTTTTCTGTTCGAATATGTTGCTTGTGAAGTGTGTTAGCGAGTGGATTTTGTCTCTGTAAACATGGGCTTTCAACATCAGCACACAGAGACTGTCAGAGGAGAAGAGGCAAACTTCAATGAGGATGAATGCATTATGTGAACGCACGCGCCTCATTGATCCATCAGGGAGCCTTGGGAACCTTTTGCGCATCTCAGTTTACCTCCATCTTTTCTCACAGGACGATATCAATGTCACTGGCAGCCCCTCAGCTCCTCCTCCACTTCTCTGCTCTCTTTCTAGTTGTAAGTAACCTGTGGAGCCTCTCTTTCACAGGCACACCTGTTGTAATTGTCCAAAGTACCTGCACTCAGCGACACGCAGAGTGAATCACGTCTTACCAATCCGTTTGAATGTATTTGGCAACTCAGGTTTCTATTATTTAGCTTCTAAAGAATGAAAAGACGTAGGTGTACAGCCTCCAGGTCTGGAGACTCAACAGTTCATGGCTGAATCTGTCAGCTTGTGAATGAGTGGATTCCTAACAGGCTGTAATATTTGCATACTCTGCCGTGTAGGTCAGAATGCATATATTAAAACACGCAGGCCTGCATAAATATATACACAAATACTTTCAGCAAAATTTGTCATGCTGACTGATTTGTAAATTACTGTTGTTAAATTGTGTCAAAATTTACGTTTGTGAAAACAAAAATGCATATAAATTAGGATCTTTGTTCCACATTGCACGTAAACATTTTGACATGCAATTTCTTTCAAAAGTATTTACTCAGAACTTCTTCCCAGTTTGTGGCATTTTAACTACATGCGTTAAGGTATTTTTTTTAAATTTTATTTGAAAGATCAATTTAAAATAGAGTTGTGTAGGGAAATAACAATATTTGGTTTTCATTTTGTTTCTCAACAAAAATTTAAAATATACATTCATTCCCTTTTGTACTGACATCTGTCAATAAAATCTAGTATAACCATTTGCCTTCAGAAATGACTTATTGAAGTCTACGTGTTTAATTCTGTCCTTTAATATCTACAGCTGTTGTGTGAAGGAACATTTATGAACAATCAACATCACGAAGACCAAGAAACCTGGCTGACAGACAGGAAGCTGTAGAGACTTCAAAAGCAGAATTAAATAAAACAATATCTCAAGCTTTGAAGTCCTCAAAACACCATTCTACACATCATTCTAAAATGGAGTATGACACAATTGCAAACTTTTCAAACAAAACAAGACTGTGCGTGTACAGTATTTCTAAGAATATGAAGAACTATGCATAATTTTCTTTTCACTTCACAATGATGTGCTTCAGCATAAACTCTTAAGAAAATAAACTGAGATTTGTGGTGATGAAATGCAATAAAATTCAAGAGATGTTAAGATTTTTGTAAGACATTTTATATCAGAACTTGCCTATGCAATTACATATAATGATCCGAAGTCTGAGGCTGTAATTTAAAGAATAAAACAGAAAAAGGGTATGAGAACTTTAGGAAGGCAATTTATATATTCCAGTGAAGTTATTGATTTGTCTTTCACTTGGAAACGTTCTCAATCTTCCAAATAATGGCTAATGAGTTACATGGTGAAGGAGGTGGCAGAATCCAGCAGCCTGCATGTGACAGACGGCGTCAGACATTAAGCGCAGAGTTTCAGTTTGTGTTTGTGTGTCTGTGTGGGCAACAGTTGGGTGTCTTGGAGTGAGTGTGTTATTGACAGCTGTCACCTTCTCCATGAGCTGGCGGAGCTGCCTGCTGCGTGGGTCGCGGTTACACATGTTCTGGGCTGGTGCGACCACGGTGCAGATACACTTCCCATCTGCGTCCTGTGCTGAGCTGTAGATCTGCCAGCCTTCCTCTGGGCTGGGGTAAAGAGCCTGCAGAAACACACACATAAATGTGAGACAAAGCAGAGGGGAAAAAAAAGATTGCTTCTGTTTTTTTTTCTTTCTTTTTTTTTTTTTTTTTAAATCTATGCTGGCAGACATTTCAAAATGTATGAGGGTAGGCAAGATGATTTAATTCTGCCAGCATTATTCAAAGGAAATCTGAAGTGTGCCCCCCTTATAAAATATTTCCAAGACAACAGGTTTATTCATTACTTGAAAGTCTTGTAGAAATCTTATGGGGGAAAAAAGAATACCTTTGATATGCTTCATTTCAAGATTAGCTGTGCTCAATCTGTCACCATCTAAGCTGGGAGGTTCCATCTTGCCAGATGTATTTTTTTCTTTGTAAAATCAATAAAACAATTTTTCCAAACATAAAATGAGCGAATAGCAATCGACTCTTCCTAAATACTTAAATTCGCTTGGTATCAAATGTTAGTTTTTATCAAAAAGCAACAGAGAAGAAGCGAATAAAGAAATTGACAGAGGTGCTGCTCACAGCAGTGAAATACCAGAGGAGAGCACTGGGGGCTGGACGAGTTATAAAGAAAAGAAAGAGGAAAATAAAGAGTTTTGTGTGTAGATCAAGATAAGACAAGCAGATTGACAGAAGATGCACAAAGGGATAAGAAAAACAGAAAAATATGGCAAGACGGAAACACAGGAATAAGAAAGAAGGATTAGGCCAGGCTGTTAAAGGCTGAACATCTAATAGGTTTGGACAGAGAAGGGAAATGGAGCTGTTCAGGATCAATAATGCAGCCCCTTACCAGGGGAGGAGGGTTGAGACTAAAAGGATGGATGTCTCTTTCAAACTAATCCAATCAAAAGTAGTGCATTGCGGTCACAAGCACACCAGCACATGCATACAGGCTCGGCTCTGCCAATTGTTCATTCACAGTAAATTCCGACTCCACGACATGAAGTCAGCACATAGCTAAATGTAATAACAAGAGAGCACAATGCGTTTTTTTTTTTTTTTTTTGTAGCAAAATTAAAAACCCATCCGAGTAAGTGAAACTAAAAGCCATTCTGTGGTTGTAGGCCACACACATTTTCTCACTTCAAGCAGGATTGGGCTTTGCCGCGGTTTCTTTGGGTCGAGCAGGTTCAGATTAAAATGTCTTGGAGAACAGGGTGTGTGTGTGTGTGTGTGTGATTGGAGTTTAAAGTACCAACCACCCTGGAAATGTACTGACTGATGCATTGTGTCATTCCTACTAATCCCCTGACACCCCACCTTCTCCCTTCTTCGCTCTCGAAGAACAAGTTGATCTTAAATTTAACAAGCTCTAAAGTGAGCCGTGGTTGCAGATATCGGAGTTGCCTCTATTTTCTCCAAACCATGTAGCGATGGCATTTTGCTTGTAGTTCTTTTCATTCTTTATTACCTTCAGAATACCCGGTGCATACTAAGTAGACTTATGACATTTCCAGATGAATGTCTCTAGTTTTAATTAATCAGGGGTAACATTCCATTCATACAGCATTACAAATATATGCTGGTAATATTTCACAGTAACTGAATGTCTAATTCCATGAGGAAAAACTCATAGTGAGACTTATGGACAATAGGCTTAAATAAACCAATGCAATATTTCGGTATTGATGCAGATTTGTGTCATCAGACTGACAATGAGTTATACAGATTTCTTTTCTCCCATCAGTTCCAAATTTTCTTATTTCCTCTTCTTTGTTGTAAACAATGGGATGTCGCATGTAGAGGAAAACGGAGGCCTACAGCAGCCAGAGCTGAAGGGTAGCCAAGACAAAAGAGGCTGAATCTCACCCAATTTATTTCCTCTGGGTCTGATAGTCTATTTCATTCAGCTGTTGTCAGGGGGATGGGATACAGCGTTTTCTCTTGTACCTGATTCCCTCTCCACATCATACTCAATCTGTCAGATATCTGGAAACACATTTGTTTCACTATATTTCTTGGGTCAGGAAAACAAATTAAACCAGAGCATAAACTGTGAAGAGGTTATTTATGTAGATGTTACACTTCTTGATCTTTTTAAGAAATTGTTAAAATATTTTGGGCCTGCCATAGCATTACATAAGGAAGGGCAGTGACTGCCTTCCATGTAATGCATGGCAGACACCTATTGTTCTACATCCAGTAGAATGTCTCTTTATTCATATCTTTATTGGGGCCTGCCCATAGCAATGCATAGGGAGGGCACTAAGAAGGACCTCGCTGCAGAAAGTGGTCAGGGGCGGGGACTGACCACTGTCAGTCTCATACCTTATTTGGAAATGGGACCATTGCACTTAGCTAAGCTTAGCATTGATGCTAATTTTTAGCATCAGAACGCTGGGTTCCAATCGACTGGCACACTTTGGCAGGCTCCGATTAAATTTCTTCAGAAATTTTCTAGTATTACTTAATACTCATCATGATCTTTGCCATAAGACCTTCTAGAAGATCCATTTGATATTGGTGTGAAAAAAATAGCCTGTAAACCACAACAAAATACAAATAAAATAGATATTACCATGCAATAAATGGTACAGAACTTATCCTTTTTTAGGTCTGATCACAAAAATAATTATTAGTGACTGAGGTTTAAAATTTGGTAATATGGTAAAATCTCAGGTCAAAGCAATAATTTTGGGTTACATTTTGAAAATGAAACTGATTGGATGATGATTCAAATATGTGTCAAAAATCAATGAACTCAATGAGCACATGAGAACATTTTTGAAAATTTTGATTTAAAATTTATTTCTGTAACAAATCCTGCTAGTATCTGTGTGTAGATACACAGACGCAGAAGCAGTAGATATACCCCTTTTATCAATTTACATGCATTCCTGATTGGAGAGTAACGCATACATTAAGAGATGCAGATGGAATTGCAGCTATATTAACAATCAAAGCCAAGGAGCATTTGTTAGTAAATTCCTTCAGTTGTAATATGTTCCATTGCAGAGTTGCAGTGTGCCATTAATGGCTGCTAGACTGCTGTTCATGTGCTGCTGATTGTGAGGTGCAGTGAGCACAATGGCCTCTCATTATAGACTGTATCCTGTAGTGTTAACAGGTGGAGGCTAACCATACTCAAATTGCAGAAACCACTAAGGCAACTCATTCTGTCCACATGTGCAGTCGTTAAGCAAGCAATCCTATATCCAAACATGTAAAAGCCACCTATTCAAATATTCAGTTTCACTTTCAAAAGAGCCTGAATGGATGCAGAGGTGTACGCCACATTTTAATTTCTTTAAATCCCAGAGGGAGGAGAAGTTTGTGTGAAAATGGCTTTGCTTTTCAAAACTGCACAGCATAAATTGTTTGTAGTACTAATATCAACAGGAGGGATTTCAGCGTAAATTGTGATACTCTGCTTGCCAACATGTTTCTGCTCTTCTTACTTAAGGGAGATTTCACTGTAACTCATCTTTTCCCCCCTCATCATTAATATTTCATAAATGCTGGGCTGAAATTAAGAGCCTATTTGAATCACTTCCAATTTCATTACCACCCACCTATCCATTCTGCTCCAACTTTCTCATTCTCATTGCAGTTAGAAAGCAGGATGGAAGAGGTAATTCTAAAATGCAAATGTCCCTATATGCTTTATGCCTTTTTGAAAGTAGATCGCTATATGGAATCTTATAAGCAGTAGATTTCTCAGGGTACAAATGAACTTGATTTTCAACACTCGCTTCGCATTTATGTAAATTTGATTAAGTTCTCTCTTTGCGACAATGAATGGCTCATTGGCGTTTGTTCATTTAGGAGATTCATCCTCCTTACAGTCAGCAACATACCTCATTAATGTTGCAAAAGTGAATTTCCGATATCCACTGGCATTAGAAATATTTTAAGGATATGCAGAGTAAACTGGCGTGAAAATAATGTTACGAACCAAATGTTGAATACAATCATGCCATTTAACTTGCCGTTGTGTTGTAAATAGTTTGGTGGATAATCTCCTCATCAAAGAAAGACAATTTCAGCAGAGAATTGTCATCTAGTTCATTGTTCCAGAAATTCAACCAGTACCTCTGAGAGAACCTCTCACAGGTATAGGCAGTCTCTCTTAGAGAGACTATGTGACAGTCCATTAAAGAAGACAAAGGAATGAAACCAAAAATTCAAAAACCACATGTGAAAAATAAATTAAAACAGCTCCTAAAATTTATGACTTGGGATTCCCTTTTTGGACTTCAAATTAGACACGCTCTGGGATGAAGCCTCATCAACCACTGCTGGAAAACCTCAAGCTCCCAAGAGAAAAACGAGTAAAGCAGGAGATACTGATATAGTCAGAAAAGGAGGAGCCGGCAGGGAGGACAAAAAATACAGTAGATCATATTTCGCCCAGCTTTACTTAAATGTTGCCAAGTTAAGTTGCTGAGTGACAATTTAAGGTGAATTTCAGCTGACTTAGGTTAAAATGATATCAAGCATTTCTCCCTTGTTTTCCTTATGATCTAGAAAGAAGGATCTAATTTGTCATTTGCTTTGGTAACAATCTAGTTTTAGAAGAAAATATTGAGAAATTCAGTTCCCATGTTACTTCCTAACCTGAGAAATAATTCCAGACAGAAACTTAAAAATCCCTATTTTGTTGCTGACTACAAAAGTTCAGAGAGATTATCCAATTAGACATTCAAGCCGCTGGTATCACTGTCGACTTGCAATATAGACTTCCTCTGGCGTTTCATTACACCGACCCAGCAGCTAGCTGCAGCAAAGCCAGAGTTAAATGAGATCATAAATCTGCAGATCCTTACTTTATGAGCATGACGGCAAGTCCATTATAACTTTCATGAGCACTAGGCTGAAGGGGCAAATGTTAGAAGCAAGCTCTGAGATATGAGCGAGAGCTGACCGTGACACTGAATGCATCACATCTGAAGAATTGCCGCACCAGAGAGGAGGGACATTGTTAGGAAAAGGGCGTTGGGTGAGATGTTCAGCATGGAGAGGGACTGGAATAATGAGAATGCAAGAGGAATCAAAGAGACACTCTGAAGGCTAGGATACTCACAACTACTAACTGAAGTGTGTTGTCTCACTCCTTCTTTCATTTCTATCTGTCATTGCCAACATTTTTTTTATCCGCACTCTGCAGGTTCTATGTCTTTTACTCTTTACAAATTTCAGAAGCATTAACTTCTCTCAGCATTTGTTGGCAACAAAGCTGACTTGTCTTTGCCACACACAGCTCAATTGTGTCTGTGCTGCAGCCAAGCAATCACATCTCATTTTTCTAATTTGCAGCTCACTGCTGAATTGACTATATATAAATAAACATGAAAATACACAGCCCCACTTGAAGCAAATAATATGTCAGTCTTCAATGCACCAGCCAGCTGCCGGCCTCTAAAATAAAACTCAATGAAGTCTCTCTTCGGAGTCCCTAGTCTCCTCTGCTTCCAAGGAAAACCGATTACCACAATCAGCGCAGCGTGGTTGCCAGTCAATAATATGACTCATAAACTCATCGTGCCCCTGCCCGCCTTACATTTACACCCACTCCATCAATCCTGCGACTGCCATCGCTCTGAGCGGCGTCCTGCTTTCTTCCCATCTGCTGCATCTGACTTGTTCCAGTCCAGATCACACCTGAAAGGCAGCAGTGCTGGGCATCAAGTCCACCAAATGTTTTGTTTTCCTAAGTTGGCAGCAGAATTGGAGAGGTAAGAGAAAATGACACCCACAACTGCTCCGTAATTTCCAAAGAGTATAGCAACTTCACTCTGTTTTAAAGCTCGACGCCAGCATGCCAGGTGTCCCCGTAAAAAACGTTTGGCATCTGCTATGGCGTTACACGGGAACAAGACAGCTTTATCACATCTTCTGCTGAACTGGAAGACAGAGGTGAGGGTTTGTGTGATAAAACACTGAATAAACTGTTAAATTATAGTCACTGCTGTAAATATGGATTGCAGGATTGCGTAAACTGATTAATAACTGGCTGCTCAATGGAGCAATAATCTTCATAGCTAATTTTAGAATGTTTTAATGATGTTAAATATTGATTATTAAATAATAGTATAATGTTGCCAATAACCTAGTTGTTTCCACATAGTTAACATAGCCAATGTATTTATAATGCTATCATACACATTGGCTCTAACCAATGTTCTGGCTCTAAAACCTGTTTTGCAATAAGTAGACATTAAAAAAACATCTGTCAGAACCTGGACTTAAAAAAATATATGGCTAAAAGCATAAACGTAAAAGTTCAACCACTTTAAACAGTGTTTAATCTTTAATCCATAGCCAAGGATCACTCTTAACTATCTGCTTGATGAGATTGCTTGGTGGGTGTGATAAAGTTTATAGCTTTAACATCCAGACAGACACTGTCTGACTGACCCCAATCAGATTCAGAGTCCTGGCTCTTTGTAAACTGCCATTATTTGTTGCCTTCTCCCAGTTCATGAGACACAAATTTGTGTTTCAAAGAGCTTTTACCCTGGATAGAAACAAACAAAGACGTACTGCTCCTCTGTCTTTTGTTGCAGTGCTCTGGGGATCCAACCACGGCACAACGGTGATTTATTCATCACTGCATCGCACACACATTCCTGAAGTTATTTCAAAGCAAACTATAACTGAGTGGTAAACACAGTCAGACCTAACTTTCTTCTCTGCTGAATATGTTTAGAGTATCAGTTGCTTGCTTCTTGATCCTTGATGCAAAACTTTAACCTACATTTCTTAAGATGGGTGACTGAGATCAAGCAAAAATATATTTGTTTGATTCATTTGAGTCAGTCATTCAATACTTGTAGCAACATTTAAGCCCAAAACAGGGAAACTGGGTATAGGGAAGAATGGGGACAGGGTGAAAGGTCTAAGGATGAAGGAGGATGGAGTAGCAAAAACCTGAAGCATGGGTGAACTAAGTATAAATAAGCTGCTTGGGAAATGAGAGGTGTAATTTTGGGCATAACCCTACCTCTGATTCTAAGCTAACATGTAAACTTCATTTAATGAGGAATTTAATATAATATTCTGAAAAGTATCTACCCACTAACACTGTTCTTACTTTTTTACCTTCTGATTCAGGATTTTCTAGTGGAGAGCAGACTTCATGGATCCATCAATTATAACAGGTTATTCACATTCTGAAGCAGAAAATTGGCCCAAGGTTATCATGCTACCACCACCATAATTGTGGTGGTGTGAGTGTGGATAATTACTTACTCGTATAGGGCAGTATTAATTCAAATAGTCTTTATCTTAATGAATGAAACTTTTTCTGGTCATCTTAATGCTCTCTCTGAAGAGAACAGAAGAAATCTGAGGGTTTACACGATCCAAATGTGCATCTGGGCATCCAGATATTTGCTGCTCTCAGTGCCATTGCAGAAAGGCAAATAAATAATCAGTCAGCTGTGTTCTTGAATCAGCTGGTTAAAACACAGGTACAGCAAACAAGTGAAGCAGACTTTGAAAATAGATCTTAGCAGGAACACTGCAGAAAGACGTGAGTATGTGTGCCAGGGTGGGGAGTAGCCATGTAACAGCCACTGGCATGCCACGAAGAGAGCGTCACAAGAAAGCAGGCCGATTATCTTTGATTGTAGCTCTAAACATTTTGTGATTCATCCTGCTTCTTAGATCATCCCAGCCAAATGTCTCATTAATAGTGATGGAAATTTGAAACAACTCCTTAAATTAATGTTTCATACGCTGCCATTGTGTATAAGGGGAGAATCTTCCTGTCACAAAGCCAATACATTTTCAGTCACAGCAATTTTTTACAATGCAATTGCATCAAACTCTTTTCTTGGGTTAATGAAACTTTGAACTGCATAGGAGACATTTTATTCTGCTACTGGTTGTGTTGTGGATAAACTCCAAAGCAAAAATATGCATTAGTGATGATGTATGATAATTAATTTTATGTCTTTTGATATGCAAATGGTAAGGCTTCTGAGCCTACATTATTTGCATTCCATTTGGAAAATTGGGCATAGATAACAACCTCAAATTATAGTTTGACTATAAAGATACTGCAGGGAAAGGTGTGGGCTTGGCAGGATTGTGGAAGATTTTTTGGGGGTTTTTTTGCTAAAAAAAACATCTGAGCAATGTCTATAACTAAGAATAAATATGTCTGAGATTAACTTTTGTTTTCCAAAGACAAAAGGGAGATGTCAGATTTTTGGGGATGAAACCATTCCACCTAACATTTCACGGCTGAATAAGGAGATATAAAAGTAGCAGATGGGTGTTTGAATAAAAAAAAAAAAAAAAAATCTCATCAAACAGACGGACTTTCACCCTTGAGACACAAATACCTCATCACAGAGAGATAGATTATATATCTGAACACATACACACTTCAACAAATGTGCACAATTGCCTGCATAGACATATATCCAGATGGTCATATACCTCTTGGGATGTTCAATTTCTGTCATTTCAACGGATCTGGGCATTTGCCTAATGGCTAAGATGCCATAAAAACTCACTCAGCATAGAGGAATTGCATTCATTAACACCAGATGAGCCCTGGAATATTGTAGTCCTGAATTAGCAAAATTAGACATTTGGATATAAAACCTGTGAATAGAATCCTGAGATAAGATCAAATTTGTAAAAGTTCCTAAATTACTTGTAGGTCACAGATGCATTTAAAAAGAGACAAAGTACAAAGTGAGGGAATGCAGCATATTCAAATCTGTAAAATTGTCTCGAGTCTTTGCCACCCAACCGCTGAATATGAGCACCCTCTTTCCCCCCCTGGAGCTGACTGACACACAGGATCAGCCTGAACATCAGTCAGGAGAGCTCTCCACCTCCCATCAGTCCCACATAGCCATATGATTTACCACATGGTTGCATTCTAAATCGCTCACAAGTACAAATTGAATTCAACCTCATGATATTTGTATATTGGTTACGCTCGGTTGAAAAATTTTACGTCTAACTGCATCTTGTCTTACCTTTTAAATGACAAACCTCTTTGAGTCAGACTCTTAATCTAAGCTCAATCTGGAACGTTCACCTCTAAAACCCTTCTTTAATTTCCTTCAGTTGAACATACAAGTCAATAGTCTCGTTTTAAATTCTTTTTCTGTTTGTCACTCATTTATTTGTATCATCTTCTCAATATCTTGTTTGAATTTCTCAGTGCATGCATATGCAGCTGCATGAAGGAATTTAAATCGTACTCACACTAACAATCCTTTCTGAAGTGCCCCCTCTGGAGACGGTTGTCCCATTGAGTCCCACAAGAGAAGGCAGAGTCTGAGACATCCAGTTGGTCACCATGGCCATAGTGCTGAGCACCGCTCCGATCTTGAGCATGGGAACAGTCATTTTTTTCTTCCTGTGGGGCCCGGCACAAACAGCCTGACAGCCAGCCCTGCCCTGCCCTAGCCTAGACCTCAGATCCAGTCAACCCACCCCCCCTCCACCTCTGCTGCAAACAGCTTGGGGACGGTAACACGCCAGTCAGCCTCTGCCCAGGTTAAACGGCAGCAAATCCCTCAGAATAAGTTAAGCACTACTATCTTATTTACACATCCCGGCTCATTGAGACGGATGAGGCAGACACCGGTCAGAGAAGAGCAGTTCACATCCAACACCATCACATTGAGAGCCTTTCCTCTCAGAGTGACTGCCTCAGCTTCCCTCCCACTTTCTCTCTCTCCGCCCTCTCTCTTCCTCAAGATGCAGAGCTGCGCATTGGCTGCCTCTCCATCTCATCCCCTCCCAATCAGCCTCGCTCTGTTTTTGCATGCGTGTATCCAGTCTTTCCCTTCCCTCTCTTTTTCTCTGACATTTGGTTGTTGTTTTATGACTCATCTTGGTATGTGTGTGTGTGTGTGTGTGTATGTGCATGCTTGCATATGCGTGTCTGTAGATTGGAGAGAGACTGATTTCAGAGTGCTGATGTGTTCTCTATGCTATGTGACATGTGGGTGCCCAGGGCATCTAAGTGCCATCCTTTTCACAGTAGACTGTCCTGCAGTCTAATTACCCTGTCTGTGCAGAATGAAGGATACAGTGTGATAGATATGAAAGTTGAAGTGCTGGTTTGGCATGGTATTAAAAATGAGAGAGATCCAGGTGCTTCTGCCTACTGCTGCCTGTGACAGCTCATCTATCTTTTGTGCTTCATGACAGTCTAGACGAGCCTGCAGTCGGCACAGTCACTGCCTGAACCATAATCATATTCTATCCATTCGCTTTACACCCTTGCTCCACTATGTCATGAGGAAATTACATAGCCTTATTCACTCACAAGTCACTATTTTTACAGTATGAAAGTGTACTTAAAGAATATAGTTTTTTTTTTGTTTTTTTTATCAGTGAAAAGGAATCAGACTGAAGTATAAAATCTACCACAAAACCAAACTTATGCGAGGGTTCAGAATGATGTATGCATTCTGTTTTGACTTCCAATTTAGTTTTTTTATGGCAAAAGACAAACTAGCATGACTTTGTTACAACCAATTTCTCAGGTCTTGTGTTTAACTGTATAGATATAGTTCAGGCACATTATAAATTATGTTAATACTTTGTATATGGTAAATGCCACTTCTGAACTTAAAAGTTCCTTTTGGCTTATATTAGGAAAGAAATAAGATTTGTTTTTTTAGTTCACACTGAGAGGAAATTTTAAATAAGATGACAAATGGGAAATGTATGTTTCAAATATCTTGAGGTCTTTTCCTAACTAAGATATTTGGACAGGAATCTTTCCACTGGCTGTGTCATTTTATGCTACCTAGACATGCGCACATAAAGATGACAAAATGCTAAGACAAAAGCAGCAGGTCAGCTTGTTCTCTTGCTTTCTGCGGGGTCTGCTGACTTATTCACTTTGTCAGTCATGGGTGTGCAGAGAGCGTTGTGGAGTGACTGATGTGGGTTCCTCTGAGCAGAGAAACGTTTTGGTGCTCAAAGTGGAAACTTCAGCTCACTTGCTTGCTCCCACTGAAATCTTTTCTATTTTTGCTTCAACACTGCCCCCAAGTGGTTAGCAGCAGTATTGCAAATAAAAACACCACATTTGAGATGACTACTGCCTTTAGTTGAGCGAGAAATAATCTTTTTCAAGAGACATATCTCTGACTTTACAAAAATACTGCAGAAAACATGAAGGGGGACAATTTAGAGATGGTAAAAAATTCTAATAGATCTTCAAGTGAGAACAGAAGAGTTATAATTGTTGAAAATCACAACAAAATATCAAATTCATGCCAATTTGCACAAATTCCCAGTGAGTTGTTATTGTAACGGAAAAATTATAGCATTTTTGATGGGATTTGTTGAATTAAACCCATTTTCTGTATACACCGAGGTACAATGCAGGCTTTGCATTTTGTCATCCTATATAGTTTTTCAGACCATCAGACAAGATTTCACATCAGACTAGGACAACTTGTGGAAATATTAACTCTTTTCAACTGAAGATTTTATTTATTAAGGTAAAAAAACAGCCTGGCCAATGACAAAGTATAAATCTAAATCTAATCCTTGTTAAATCTGGAATTATATGTGATTACCTCCAGTTTTTATTTCAGTATCACTAATTGTACCTCACTCTGATTGATAATTAAACAGCCCCAAAAATGAGCTTAACCAGAACCTGTCTGACAGCAAGAGGTAGCCTAAAAGATTTTAAAAAGCACCATGTTGTGGTCTAAATAAACTTAAACAGGCAAGAAATGTGTGTATGTGCATCCCTTTTTGTCTGGCATAAAACTTGCATAGCATTTCAGTATAGGTCAAATAAAGTGGAGTGGAGTGATAGTCTTGGGATCGTTTGCTGCTTCAGAACATAACTGATGGAACAATTAGTTCTGCTGTTTACCAGAAAATGCAGAAGGAAAAAATATTCAGCAACCAGTTTGGGATCTAAAGCTCAGCTCAGGTTAAAGAGTCAATGTACCCAGAACAGCGTTGTTCCTGTCAGTCCTCACAAAAGTCTTGAAGACCCAGCTCTTCAGAGAGAGTATCTCCCACTGGAGCTGACTGCCACCTCCTCTGTCAATGCCAGCATGCTGGTTAATCTCTAAGAAATCAACAAGAAAATGTTGCTAGATTTCAAGAAAAATAGCCTAAAATTGTTGCAGATCTTCACTGGTAGTCTTCCTGCTTTGTAGTTTATTTTTATTTGATTTGATTTTCAACTGCATTCCTATGCTTTCATTTGAAATTTGCTTTGGATAAAATATTCTGCCAAATACATAAACATAAGCTTGAAAGCAGATGTTACAGCCAAGGATCTCATGGCCAGCTTTTAGATTTAAGGGGAGGACAATAACTTTTTCACATAGGTCAGACTATGAGAAGTGAAGTCTGGATTTACTCAGGTTATCTAGATCTAAGATGTAATTATCTGAAACATTTAAGTTTGAAAAAAGAAGAAGCAAGAACAGAAAGAACCTCTAGGTTAATACTGTTTTTACTGCACTATATTTAGATCTACATTTAAGGTGTCTGAGTGTGTTTGGGGAAGACGGGGGTTCGGTTCTGAATATGAGAAATAGTTACATTAAAAACAGTAAAAAAAAATTACAACCTGCCATTGAGTTTTTTGGTTTACAAGGCTTTCCTTCAGTTATTTTTCTTAACCCAGCATATAAAAAGAATGTAGTAATAGTCTTTTAATTTCACTGGGTGGCAGCAAAGATTTAAATATGGATGAAAACTTCCTTAAACATCGAATCTGTGTTTTGACAAACTTGGTCGGCTTTGACCATAGAAACTCAGTCTGGTTGCTGCTCATTATTGATCAGCGACCTTTAACAGTGTCTAGACTTGTGCTTTTATTCATTGATTTGCACCAGGTGAATATAATAAAGAAATATATTTTTATAGTTACCATTTAGTAGAATCCTAAACAGTAACCTGTTCTTTATATAAAAAAGGAAAGTACTGAAATGAATTATTCATTAGTTTTCAGACAATTTGCTGTTTGACGTAAGCAGAGCAGCTTTCCCAGTTTCTTAGTAGAGTTAGTACTGACATTTTCATAGTCAGAATAAACCAAATTGCATGATTACATTCAGATTTTATAATAGATAAATCATATTTGAACATTTAGAATATTTATAATATTTAGAAAAAAATGGGACAAAAGGGAAAAGAAAAGAAACTATTCATTATAAGTGACGTGAGCTTTCACAAGTACTACTTTATTGTCATTTTAATGTCGATGACTCTTTTAGGGCTGCTGGACTCTTTAAAATTCCCTTCACACAGTGCAGGTCAGATGTCATCTCCTTCAGACTGATAGACAAAAGAAAGGATGAGCGTAATGAAAGTATGATGAGGACAATCTGTCACAACTCAAGGAATTCAAGGCTCTGCCCATCGACTGACTAATCACTGAGTCTGCTGGGAGAACACACCATCATTAGATACCAGTCATAGAAGGAGCTAGCCATTCAACCTGAATTCAGTTAATACATTTTGATTAAACTTCCCAGCCAATCCATTTTTCAGCCTCACTTTAATAATTGGCCATCTAAATTTTCTCTGCTACACTGCATTTTCTATGAGCTCCATTTTTTCTTTTTTGCTTTCCTCAATAATAATTTCCTCAATTATTATTATTTTTTAAATTACTTTTCCTTTCTGCCTGCATAGAACATTTTTTGACATGGTTCCTGTAGCAATGACTATAATACCACCAGCATTTTGCATCCTTTCTATTAACATCTTTGTTGATAATTTTTGCTCATATTTCTCTATACCTTATTTAACTTTGTAGCCTCATGCTTATACAGGAATTTGCATCACACATAATTTTACATACATCTTTATATTTCTGTGTAATGCAGCTGCTAAGTGCTTCGACGTTCTACAAGCAAGCATTGTTGTGTTTCACTATACATACATCTAAAAATGTCTGATTTGCTCATTGCCTGGGGTGTGCTCTGTAAAGGACATTTTTAATCAGTTCAAATGGTGAAAATGCCCACCAACCACAGAAAAGGCAGCATTTGTGCACACCCATGGATGGCAGTAGAGCACTGCAGAGCCCTGAGGCCACAGGAACAAGCTCTGGGTGAGAAAGCAATACTCGGTAGCAGATAACACCAAGCACTCGCCACATTGTCACTGGGCACAAAGGCACAACCGTCTACAAATTTAAAGCTAAAATAAAGTAGCAAATTACACCTCATCTAATAACACAAGTTAGCCTGACGCTGATTTTATTACAATAGATGAACCAATGCCATAAAAGTATGAGGAGTGTGTCGGTGCTGAAAGAAGCCGCAGTCGTCTTGTTGTAGGAACACTGGCTATTTTTCTGAGTCATGATTAATTAATTAGGTGATGGACAAGGAGGCCCAAGGCCTTCTAAATGCATTAAGATCAAAACAGTCCTAAACAAAGTGTGACCTCATTTCCATGGCAACTATTTAAATGGCATAAATAAACTACGTTCTCAGGTTCAGATCAGAAGACACAATAGCGCTTTGAGCATTGAGTGTTGAATCTATTAATGGCTCCTGTGGGCCTTATACTGAAGAAACTCATTTGAACCCTTATAGTGCACAGCCAGTAAGGCCACAGAAGGACTATAATGTAATCAATGGATGCATGAATAATGAAGGGAGAACACATCCCTGCTAGATTATTCAGCTGTGTGCAATTACCACGAATGAAGTACGTCTTTCACACTTGGAGCTCAGAGGTGACTGACAGTATTTGACACACGACATTGTGAATGAGGCTCGCAGATTAAATGTTAGAATTTCTTTATATCAGGTTAAATACCGTCAAATATTTTGAACATTTCTGTGGCAGAAAAAGTCATTGGGCTTAAAAAAAAAGTGATGTTTATGTGTCCATGTTTGTGTGTGTAGCATCAATACTTGGAAATCATTGCTCTCTCTCCCTCCACTGAGCTGTGAAATGTCTACAGCAGTCTCTAATGGTGGCTACCACAGTGTTGTGTGAGTGACCTGAGTTGAACCGAGCTATGCATGTCATGGCGCCTTGATCAATATAGAAAAACAACAAAAAAGGAACTGGAATACTAATGCTTGAAGCAAACAGTGCTTATCTGCTGTTAGTGTTTCACATGTAAAACTTGTTCCTTCCAGTTAGAAGGGGCTGTAAAAGAATCAATGCTTAAGAATGCATCAGATATAATGACTGCAGCACATTGTATCCTGAACACAATAAGACACATTCACAGCATGCCATAAACGTCCAGATCCAACATTTCTTTTGTTCTCTCGTGAAATGTTCAAATGCAGTTTGCGGTTCATATTTCTTTGCATAAAGATTAACAATAAGTTTTATTAGGAATAAATAATATTTTCCTCCAGTGAGCCTTTATACCTAAAAAAAATATCTTTGCAGCAGTCCGATGGCAAATGACATTTTATATTAAAAAGGCAAAACTGCTAAACATTCACATTCATTGAGTGTATTTACCCAACAGAACAGATACAAAAAGTCACTTCAGTCCATAGAAAAGCATATTGAGTATATTCACTGTAACTTGCATTCATATTGCATTCATACAAAAACTGATTGCTCTTGATTGCTCCCTTGATTACAATCTCATCACTCCATGGCAACTTATACAGTATTATTTGTGACATATTTTGTATGACACACTGCACATGTTTCAATCTCGAATAGCTCAATCAGACATCAAGCGAGGCACCACATCACGCCTCAGGCTCGTCATAGAAAAACCCCCCGATCAAAGCAATACAAAAGTTCTGCATGCACCAATCGGCTGCCATGCATTCTGCAGCACAGCACGGCTTCACATTCTGCTCCCTTTCCGTGCCAGAAGCGCCAGCTAAATACAACTCGCTACAGCTCCTCTTGAGACAAATATGCATGGCTCAATTGCCATCACAATGGGAGATAAAGGCATGCGGAGATGTATTTGGCTCCACACACATAATTACCATAATCTCTCTCTGTCTTCATGATGACCTGAAAAAGTCACCAATTTCTGTACACAAAAAAAATAAACCAGTGCCACTTTGTGACCTTTTGTTCCCGCCCAGCTAATCAAATGTTCTCTTTATTACGCAGACAGAGCTATTTCTGTAAATGTAATAATTACTGACAGGGAAAAAAAGTAGGTAAGGTCTCCAGGAGAGATTTATAATTTCTTTAAAATGCTGAATTTTAGGGTGCTGGTCAGAGTAAGTTCATTTTCATCCAGATCCTTCCCTCATCATTTACCGTTTTGACAACATCATTAATAATCACTGGGGCTTCAGTCTCAGACAGCACACTCAATAAAACACACAAAGCTGAGGAGAAAGGCTGCAATTTACGCATAAAGCTCGGAACAGTTTTACAGAAAAGTCAGTTTAAAAACATGTCTGTACTGTTATTTTAACGCCTGATTGCTGTTCAAAAACTGCTTTGGTTCAGTCTGTAACACTGCATCTGGATTGTTAAGTGTATTGATACATGATGGGGAAAAAAAGTCACTGTTGACTGTGACAGTCTGATTATGGTGGCAGGTCACTCAAGAAAAACAAGTCAAAAAATAACACTATTTACGAGTGAAGATTCTGAAGGAGACTACGATGTTCATGAGAGGCAGAGAGATAGACAGCGAGGGCATCTAAAAAAAGCATGAACGTTGTATTTGAAACTCCCCGAGGTGATGAGTTTACATCTTGTCTGTTTTCTGCCATGTCTGCAACAGCAATACTAACAGGAGCGGAGAGGAGTGGTGAGATTCTGCCAATTACAGTCTGCTGCACAAAGGGTTTGCAGCATAATGCCATTTGCTGCAAATGGTCAGGGGAAAACAATGACAAGAAGCCATCAGCTACAAGCCGAACATTAGTAATGAGGGGACAGAGCCAGCCTGCAGTGTCCAGCCTCGCCGCCGTGGCTTACACTGTAACCTCCATTTGCATCCTCTGTCTGCAGGTCATTAATGCTCAGAGAAGCAGGAACATTTAATTAGGGAGACATTATTAGTGCAACACAAGCACAGTGTGCAGTGTAAAGTAATCCCAAAACAGCCCATAACTGAATATTATATTTACTGCCAAATGGAGTTTTGGGCAAAATTGTTAACAGAAACTTTTAGATAGACAAACGAGCATGTCACTGTGTGCTTTTCTCGGGTCTTGCAACATTTGCGAAAAGGGAAGGTTATTTGGAACAAATCAACAGCCTCGTGTTACCGTGTCTTTTTCTACATTCTTGGAACGTAATCTGCCAAGTCTGCATTAGAAATGAGGAGTAACTGATCCATTCAGTCATTATGAAGGCAAACAGAGAGAAAAGTATTAACAAACTGGAGCAAATTGGTATAGAGAGAGGAAATGAGAGGTTTCATATGAATGTTGGCTGGTGTGGAATCAGCCAAATGTGAGATGAGAAGTGTTCTGATTGAGAAAGTGGTAGTGGGAGGCAGGTAGAGAGGCTGTCATGGTAAAGAGTGGACCTTAGAGTCCAGTGTTACATCAATGGGAGTTGTGCTGGATAATGAAAAGGAATTTGTTATGAATTAATGTACCATTAAGCAAGTGCAAAGTATTGAATTGTAAAATGTAAACATATTTTTCTGCAATAATCTTTATTCAGTTTTCCAATAAACATGCAAACAGATTGCTCTTTTTATATGTATATTTTTTTTATGTGGCAACGGCAGCATGCCTGCCCTGCACACTCGACACTACACGTACCTACAATGCTTAATGACGATGTTTGGGACTGCATGGATCTGAAGGCAGCCACAATATCAGAAAGGTCATTCCTCATATTAATATTCCATTCAGTAAAGAGAAGGATGAAGGATTTTGTACCTTTCATAAGCACGTTTCGCTATAGACACATTAAAGTGCTTAATTTCAGATTTTCACACAGCTGCCATTTCCTCTGGGAACATATTGCCAGCTATTGCCCTGCCTTTCATAAAACAGTTCAACAATCTACATGAAAGCATTCAACATGTTTGTGTGAAAAATAATTGTAATAGAAAACTCATACCACTGGAGAAAAGCACAAGCTCCTGTGCAGGAAAAAGTGGATATGGATGAAGGATGAATGGATGAAATACCCTGCAATAATGAGCAAACGGGAAACTTTCTGAAACCCACAATTTTTTTAACAACACACGCAAGATGCAGTCCCAAACAACCGTGTTGAGTTAACAAGGAAATATTGTGAATCTTGAAGTTTAAACATTTTATTGGTCTCTGCTTGGCAATAAAAAAAAAAATCACCAAAGAATCTAGCTGTGTGTACATCCACAAATCAGTTTTGTTTTGAAATGAATCCTAAACTACACCTTTAATGGTCTTGGTGTGGGTTGTTTTGATGAGATCAGGACAGATTTAGGGATGGCAAGAGAAATTGATCTATTCTATATCGTACCGAGGAGAAAAATGTGCCTGACAAGTGAGAGGTGCTCGTTTTAAAGGATCCCGCAACAACTTATTGCAGAGCTGCTCCTCTCATTGAGAAGAGCAGGAATTGAAGACAGGGAAGGAGAGGGCCCATTGCCAGAGGCAATAAGGCTTAAGGAGAGCAAGTAATCCTGAATACCTACTCATCACTTTGCCCATAGTGTAGCTGAAATACACAGGTCTGATACTCAAAAATACAAGAGTGTTTGATCTCATAGGAGAGTTTTTTTTTGTTGTTTTTTTTTAAAGCAAAGTCTTCAACCTGTTCACCTTGTTATGCAGCATGGCATATACACATAAATATCTCATTCTTCATCCTCAAACACACAAAGTCAATAAACTAAACAAGTGAAGATTCAAGTCGTCATAGCAGGAGGTTTTTATCAGAGCATGATGTCTTGCTTAGTCGCCCCCCCCACCGTACCGCCGCCTCCTTCTCCTCTGACGAAGATGCCACTCTAGATCATTTCCCTTTCACGTTGCGTCTGTCAACACTAGTCCTTTATTCCTGCTGCTTCCAGTGTCTCTGTCGGCCGAGCGACAGGATGCACATGCCACTGTTTTGTCATGGTCGTATTGATTAAGCGATGTAGAGCTAATTAAAGACAATCTGCAAGGAGTGTCGCTGCCAGTGAGCGGAACAAAATCAGTGACGGAGTGATGGGCCTCTAATTATTATTCTCCTTCTGGTTTGGATAGGGCAGATAATTTCCCTGCAGGCACAGATGTGAAGCTCTTTCTTAGTATTTCTCCCCTTTTATGCCTTCCTGCTATCTCCAGTTTTCATTTCCACAAACTCTACACCACCTCTTCCTCTGTCTCTCTCCCACGCACTCCCGGATATGCTGTCATCTTCAGCCACTCCAATAACCACTAATTTGAACCCAGTTCATATCCTCTCACTTTATCCTGTCACTGCCCACCTACACTGAACACCACAGAGAGGAACGCTCATAGCATCTGTCAGCACAGTGTCTGATACTTCCTGGAATGTGCTGTTGACGTGTGACTAAATAAGTTTAACCATAAAGTGTTCCTATTTCCACATCTTAGTGATACATTTAAACTCTTTTAACATTCAAAGCTGTGTTTGATCCTGAACATAGAGCAGAATTAACATTTTTAGCTGTAAAATGATGCAACCCTGCACATGTAATTTCATTTGCTCCTCATTTAAAATTGAAATAACGAGTTCCCCTGTAGTTATATTTGAACTAAGCACTATCATTTCAAAATGTGATGTTCACTCCAGTGGTAAACTTGTGAAATGTAGACATTGAGAAATCCCAACAGGGCAGAATTGGGTAAAATGGTGTCATGAAAGCAGGAGTTGCTGCCACTGGAACGTCTTATCGCCCTGTCCTACATGTAGTGTCTCTATCAAAGGACCTCTCTACCTTGCTCACCGTGGTGCTGCAGAGAGCTGCTCTGCCAGCCTGCTTGATATGCAGCAGTGTCTGATGGCTGCTGGGCTCCCACGCCTCCCTGACTGGAGCCTTTAAGCTTTGGCAGAGTCAGTGAGAGCCTCCCTCATCAATAGGCCTACTGAGTGGCTAAGACAGCGCCATGTGGAAAACACCATCGGTTAAATGGCTCCTCTTGCTTTTTGCATCGGTTTCTACTGTGCCGCTTTTTCTTTTATTACCCAAATCCAAAGTCAGGCAATTGGGTCTCATTTCAACACGGGAGGAAGCACTGCCACGCTCACATTGTCAGGGATCTGGGATGTCTGTGTGTGTGGTTGGGTTTTTCTGTGAGGTTTCTCAAATCTCCACTGGAGAGCACCATGGGAGGGTGGAGTCCAGCAGGTGTGCAAACCAGTTAGTCATCAATTCATCAACTGGAGTATATTGGGAACTAGCTACCAGTCTTTTGACCTTTCTGGTAAAACCTAAGCCCCCCTGTGGATTCCTTGCACATTTTTCTGAACCTTCTTGAGAAGTCTTTAGTTAATTATCCTCTGTTCTCTTTTCTAAGAGACCCTTGAGCTGGATTTTCATGAGCTCCCTGTTAGTCCCTGTTCCATCTCCCTTGTCAACACTCCCAGAGTGGCATCTCCTGTTGAATAAAGCTCTGAACAACCTTTCCGTGAATCATCAGATTACCATCCAACAAACTTTCGCAAGACCAGTAACCTCTGGATTATTGCTTCCACAGCTGACAGTTCCAAAGTTCCTGTAATTCACCTCTTCTGTGTACCTTGTCCGCCCTCTGTGTCCTTTGACTCGATTCCAAGTAACATCTGCGCCCTCCTTCTCCAACAACGGCAACCCACCACTCAGATCATTCACCCCAGATTTCATTTGTGTCCCCCTGGAAATTCATCCTCTACCAAAACATTTCCTTAATCACATTCTCCCCTCAACTCCCTCTCTGTCCTTCAGTGAACCTGATGTCCCGTGTCCTCAAGATCAAGATCACATTCATAGTCATTGCTTTTAAAATAAACCTTTTAAATATTATAATTTTCCTGAAAGCATTTGTGCATATGAGTCAGACATCTCATTGATGATATGACATGCATATGGAAACAAATGAGATGAAGGACATCAATGGAAGGAAATTAGTTTATAGAGGAAAATGAGAGTTCATCTTTCACTTTGTCGTCATTTTTATTATGTGCCAGAGTGCTGGCCAGAAGTTTGCATACACTTGTCAGAAATGGTAGAACTTTTATTTCTTTCCTGACCTACAGTTGCTTTTATAAGCATAGTTGATAAATTTTCAATAAGGCTGATGTTGTGACCATTCCAGAAGTTGGGTATTGGCTTGTTTTATCCACTACACCAGTTTTGTCAGACCCAAACTTTATCCCTGAGTTGAAAGCAAACTGGTTGTCCAAGAACAACCTGGAAAACCGAAATTAAAACCTGACAATATCTGGGAACTGTTTGAACACCAGTGTCACTGTCAAGGTAAAGGCAATTTATTATCAAAATGGATCCGTTTGGTTTCTGACCTAAAAATTAGTCCCTGTTCCAAAATAAGCAATTTCACGTATGACTGAAATGTACAACTCTTCACATGGACAAGCCAAATGTCTGCTGCAGAAAAGATTCATGATCAGAGAAGACAAAGATTTGAGGCATTTATCCTTAATGACAAGAAGTGCGGTTAATGAAGTGAGGATTTTAAGCCTGTTGAGAAAATCTGCAAAAAAAATTATTGTGACATTATTTTTTTAATTATTTTAACCTGTAAAATTATACCACTGCCCAAAAATTATTGCATTATTACATCCCCAAATTCATGTGAAATGTATGCCTATGGTGAGAGTATGTAAACATCTGGCTGATATTGTATATCATTTAACTCATTAAGTTCTAGAACAGCCTCTTACTGAGCCTTTCATAAAACATAATCCTATCAAATTTATGGAAACATTTGGAACCTTTCCAAAGGACGTGACATGCTGTTCGGGAAGGCGAATGAGACAGAGGAAGCTCCATTGATGTCTGGTGTTAGCAGAGCCATATCGCACCTTAACGTGTTTCATCTGATAAAGGTGGAGAGACGTGAAGAGCGTCGTTCGTGCAGCAGCTTGCCCAATGTGCTCAGTCTCATGAAAGCTTTTGTATCAGAGCAGGAAGAGGAGCTCTAGGCGTAACAGCCATATTTATATTCCAATCTTCTACACAGAAACCCACATTGCCAGACTCATAAAAGATTCATCAAGCGGAGGAAAGCAAGGTCGTACAGAAAACTGGTCCGGAGGTGTCTACCGCAATGCAAAAAAACTCTCACACACACGCACACGCACAAATGTATACTAGGTTTGTCTACTGGTTGTAGCAAATTGTGTAACATGAGTTGTTGACAGCATGACTGGTCAGAGTCTGGTCAGCAGAAGATCAAGCATGTCTAATTTCCCTCTGTCACTCCCATCATATCTGTAATGGCCTCTGCTATGCTTGTTAGAATCGATTCCATACATTGTTTGATTCTTTGTGTGCAGTGGATTCAATCGCTGACATGTTTGCGAACTATAGAGTACAGGAGACAAAGACAATGTGTGTGTAAGAGACAAAGCTGGCGTGTGCGTGTGTGTGTGTGTACGTTCTGGGTGTTGTCAGAGAAATGTCACTCTTGCTTAGAGTCACAGACATAAACCTCTGGGAGTCCTGTACCCTGCAGCACACGCTCACAGAAGGAGAATGAGAAAGTCGGAGAGAGAATGCGATATAGGGATGATATTCATTCCACCAGTCAAGCTGATTGCTTTATGCAACCTTTGACAGTAAGTATACAAATAATGTACCATGCATTAAATAAGAAGTGAAAGGTTTAAATAAATTGTGTGCATTCTAACTTTGATAAAACTTGGAAGAAACATATTAATGGTCAACAGTTATTCCCCTCTGGATGTGGAAAAAATTATCACCAGTCCCAAAGTGGACAGCTGGCTTCTGCTTAGCTATCATGTTAACAATGCTTGTAGAAGAGAAAAATCTCTAACAATCATGTTTTGTTCTCAGCCCCAAAAGACCTCAAAGACCTTTCTAATGGCGATTTCCAGCTGTCCTGGAGTCAGTGAGCTTGCTTCATGGGGATGCCACCAGCCATTTTAGGACAGTAGGCTGCTGGCTTTTCATCAAGACAGAAAACAGCAACAGAGGTCATTTGGAAACCACAGACGCCTGCAGCACGAATATCGGCCAGTGTGTGATTTAGAATGAGTAAGTGGGCTTTGAAAGGATGAGCTAAAAACACAAGCACCAGATTCTGGGTAATTCTGAAAATTAGGATTCAAAAGAAAAAACTGCTGAATTACATAAGAATCCCCTGTTCACAGCAAATCCATCCATTAGGACAGCTGTGATTGGTACACATAGTCATTGTTGTCCACCATGAAAAATCTGTGGAATTTAATGTTTTTCATTTATCTTTTTTTGATTTCTTAATCTTTTATAATAAGTTACAATCTTTTTGCTCCCATTTGCATGTGTGTGGAGAGAGTTTCCTCCCTGCAGTCTCTATCAAACAAAGCAACAAAACAAACATGTTGGATAAAGCCTCTAATTACTCCCTAATGAGTCAGGTTCTGAAAGAGGAGATTATTGCAACTCCATCCATTGGCTCTTGTACATCAGAGGAGCTGATGTACCAGGAGCTGGTACATCCATCCATAAAAGTTGGATGGCTCACCATCTTTAGTTTCTTCAGACAGATAAGAGATACAATTGTAAACCTCAATAACATTTTGCCTGCCCACTTTTCAGCCAAACCCTACAGGAAATTTTGAGATTGTCACATAAATCCTTCAAGAAAAAGACATCAGCATTACTTAAGTGTATAGTCAAAAATACCCATCCACTGCCATGTCATGCCCATGCATGAACCTGTTATTAACCAACACATATAATTTTAATTCTTTTGGTGGTTCACTACTTTGATGATTCTGAAAACATGCTTAAATGTCTCCTAAAGTTTAATTTCATTGTTTATTCTTGCATGGTTACTTACATTATTATTTTGTTCATTTTCTCTTCTGACTCTGTGTGAGCCAGAAGAAGAACTATCGTACCAGATCAATAGGTACTTATTAATTTGCACGTTTCCTTAGGGAATAGGTTTTGCAAAATGTCCCCGAAAGAAAACAATGAATATTGGTCCGTACAAAAGATTCTGTGGCTGAAAGCTCTGTTTCACGACTGAAAATCAGGTTATAAGCATCTGAAACCAAAAAAGAGAGAAATTGTGAACTAGGTCAAAATTATCAACACCTGTTCGCTTGAAAAAAATCTTTTTAAGCAATTTAAAAGAAGGTCACATTTGATTTGTCTACAAGGAATAGTCAGACATACCCATCTTCAGCAACACTATCTAATTCATTCGTCTGCATCCCAAGAGATGAGAGGATATACAGTCCCTCCAGCAGGCTCATTTCAATTGGGATGTGACCCAAAACCATCCAAATTAAAGTGTCCAGTAAACACACGAACCAGAGAGGCTCTTATCTGAGCCATATCTAGTGATGTTATAACCAAGTTGAAGAGCCTGGGAATAACAGTAACTCATTCGCATCGTGGTGGGCCACAAACCACAGAGCAGGTTCAGCGCATGCTGATGCAAACAGTTTCCAAAGTCTGCCAATTTTCTCCAGAATCAATATCTACAGACCTCCAAAGTTGACCTTCAGATTAGCTGAAGAAAAAGTGTGCAGAGAGATTCATAGAAAGGGTGTCCACAGCCAAGCAGCTATATCCAGGTCTTACATCACAAAGGGCAATGTAAAGTGGCGGAGTCAGGGATGTAAAACATGTCCCTGTTGGACTCTGGTGCATGAGTGCATTTTGGTTCATGGAGTAAAATTATGGAATAGTTTAGATGAAGGGTTGAAAAAATGCTCTACTTTAAATCAATTCAACACTTTAAAAGAAAAAAATAATGATTAAGTCTTGTACTCTTTTGAGTTAACAATGAGGAGAATGATTTTTACTGTTTGCAATTTATATTGTTAATTTTATGTATGTGGCCATGAGAGGGGGTCAAGTTTCTGCAAGATCTTCTTCTTCCTGCTCCCTTTTCACTTGTGTAGAGTAAGTACTTTAAGAGAATGTTTCTAAATTGATCATGCTATTTGTTAAATCCAGTGAATTGATTGATTTGATTGATGTGAGACATGCTCTCTGGAATGAACAATTATACTTCTCTATCTGGCAAACCAAGTTTGGGTTTGGCAGTTGTGTGACTGCTTTGTACCGAGGGTAAAGTTTGGTGCATGGGACATGAAGGTGTGGCGCTCAGGACATGGGCTTGACTACAAGGGACAATTCAGACAATTTTATGTCACTAACTTTGAGCTGAAAGTCTCTGACCTTCCTTCCAAAGTGACCAGGTCAGTTCAGTGTAAAAGAACTTGCCTAGTCTGAAAAGACTCCTACACACAATCGGGTGGGTAGACCAATGGTGTATTAAAACTTTTCTACAAATTAATTGTCATCAAAATGTCCAAAGGCAAAGGATCCAATCATTTTGGCAATATAGTTCCAAAGCAATAAAGCACTTCAATTTGCCACTAAGGTGCATCTTAAAAAGATTGCTGCCATCATGCTGAACTCAGTCCAGAATGAAAGATGATAAAAATATGGCAAGGGTAATGATAAAAGGGGATTTGTATATTGATTTTCATCAAAATCCAAGCAGCTTGCAAGAATACGTAGTTCATGTATGATCATACATGTCAACCTCTTGCTTCACAATTACTGTAATTTTTACTTTGAAGCAAATTAAGAAAAACAAAACTGTTCTCTTTTAGTTCTCAGATCACAGATACGTCCCCATTATGTGAGCCTCCTGCATGTTTAGAGGGTTATTTGTTCCTAAAAACACACACAAATATACAAGCACCTCTCTAGATGGAGCAGCGGGCGACATGAAAGCACATCAAACATTAAAGAGGAGGGAGCGAACAGTGAACAGCACAAAGGCTCAGGAGCTCTCCCGCTGCAGCCTCTTTCTTAAGCAGCCACTCTTCTATAAAACAAATCTTCACAACAGTGGCTCACTCACACAACAGGGTGTCATTATCGTGCATTTGTACAAGCCCCACTCTAATCTGCCATGACACTAGCACATACTATTCAATCTCTCCAAGCAGCAGAGAATCAAACATAATGCAACCTCATTATCTGTGGCTGATTGTGAAGCGGCACCTTTGTATATTGATGGGGAATGCATGAAGGCGGATGGAGGCATTGTGTCTCCTCTCCCCCTGCCTCATCACTTACTCACCCACATACCGTAGAGCTCCAGGATTGTTACTAAATGAGACGTAACAGAATAAGGAGTATTTGAGCGTCTATGTGGAACTGTATTTACAAGGACAAGATGAACAAACTTTACAGTGAGATTACATATGATAGATTTATATTTGTACTTTTTTTCGTATAAGAAAACATTCTCTTTATTCATGCAGAAATAACTAATTCTGTGTTTACTTCATGCAGAATGATCTTCTGCAAAGATCTAAAGAAGCCTCGTTGTGGCAGCTTGACCTTCCTTCTGCATGTGTTTATAATTTATACAAGTGCTGAGATTGTACGGCCTGGCAAGGTGATTTTAGGAGTTGTGCTTTCAGCGCTCACAGACAGATTTACAGCCATGCTCATGCAGCTTTTCATTTGTCTAATTCTCTGAGTAGAGGTAAGCGCGTTGATTGAAAGACCGCACTGCTGACTCTACTGTCTTATTGGGGTTTTTTTTGTTGGTTTTTTTGGTAAACATAGATTCACAGTATTAAACTACAAAGTCTCCTTTCTTAGCTTCCAGGTAGGACTTTAACTATTTTTTTATCCATTTGACTCGCTGGCAATCACAACAGAAGGAGTATATTTTGGCATGGCATTGTCAAAAATTAAAAAATGAGGGGGTTTGGTTTCTCTCATGTTTGAGGCAAGATTGATATTTAAATTGTACTGTTTTGCTTTCAAGAAGCTGGCACCAAGAGAAGACATTTCCTGGCCAAACGGTCACAGCAGTGGATGGTTTAAAGCTGTGTCAGCTGGACATTAATCTTTCCAGCTGTTTATCCAGCAACATCAAATGTCTCCTCTATTCTCGTTTCTGAATATGTAGCTTTACATCACTTTTTCGAGCTTGTTAAAGCACACGTACACTTTTGCTTCTGCAGTTGGAGCACAATATTTTTCGCCTCCCCTCATGAAAAGATTGTGACAATGGGATTTATTCTTAAGGAATAAATTGCATGTGTTCTGAAAACAATATCAATCAATCTTTTCCAAACACCTCACAGTGAAAAGTCCAAATTTATGGACAACAGTAGGTGTAAGAAACGTCCTTCGAAAAAGAAAATCAATTCAGTTATTTTCTAAGTTTGTGTTCAGCTGCATGTGGAGGCTAGAGCTTATCCCAGCTGCTGTTTAGCACCTTGCACAGGCCAAGTGTCAGGATTAATTTTACTCAAGTTAAAATTTAGAATAACTTCATCTGTAACTTTTGGACTACAGATTAAGAAAACCAAACATACAAAGAGAGCATTGAAACCTCATATATTATAAATCTATTGTCTTCAGACTGGATGAAAATAATTTTGTCCTCCTTGGCGACAGTGCTAGTCTGTAGCAATATATGTTCTGCAAATAACTGTATATAATTTACAATAGTGTAACAGTGTAAACATAAACTCCTGCAGGTAAATATGTTAAATGTTTTCTTTTATGTGCATCATGATTTACAAGTTCTAGTTTTCTGAGCTTGCATAGCAGATATAAATTGACTCAGGATAGCTAAGTTAACATTTTCAAACAAATTCAATTGAAAAAAGGTGAATGTGAAATTATACAGTACATCCATCCTGGTTTATCATGATGCCTGATGAGAGTCATGTAAAGTGCAGAAGAGTTTTCTGTCAATCAATCAGACTTTCTCTTACAACACTTTATGGTGGAGCTGAAGAATACCAGAATAGGTTCAGTTTCATCATCCTCAACCAAAGAGAGGTTGGGAGTATTTGAGTTCAAACCTCTTAAACCAAGTAATTATTTTAGGGCTGCACAAGGATAGCAGCTACAATTTTTAAAAGTTACCACAAAGCCTTTACTTTGTGCAGCTAAAACAAAACATGGAAATATTTTTGTAGTATTAATAGCTGTGTAAAATTATATTAGAAATTATTAAGAATGAAATGTCTAAAATTAATTAGAAGGATAAAATGTTTCTTAATCAGGAATATTACTACATATTTTAAAGCAGGAATGAAGAGATTTTCTCTATTTAGAGAAAAAACATCTTAGGATCATATTTATTTGCAATCACACTGAGGTTTAATTGCTAATCATTTATTAAATAAAAAGAAGCATAAGTGAACACACAAAACAAAATTACTAAAACTAAATTAACTTACTACCACTTCTGAGAAGGGAGAATTTACTGATTAAAAGCAACAATTACAAATTCTATCTAAGCAGAATAAAGACATAGCTGTTAGTCTTTGCACCTTTCTCTGGGAATTCAAGAAAGGTCTCACAGCTAAATTTTACGTTATGACATCCAACTGAAATTGTGGGGGAAAGTTTGTTTGAAGAAAATTGAAGAGGGATTTTAAGTTCTCCTCGACACATCAGTTTGTCAGCTCCAGACTACCTCCTCAGGAAAATTTAATCTTGTTGCATTACCTCTCATCACGCTGTAGTTTGACCCGTGGTTCTTGCCACCTTGCTCCTCTGATCAGCTAAGAGTGGTATATCTTCAGAACAGATGTTGTATGGGCCTGAAGACCATCCTGTGGCAGCACACTTAAATGTCCCAGGTTATTGCATCACTCCAAATCGGATGAAAACAAAATTTTTGAAAAGGTCACTGAGTGATGTTGAGCACATCAAGATGTGTGGGGAAACGTCAGACAAAACTAAAGTAACAAAGCATTTAATGCCCAAACAATATTGTAGCAGAAATCTGCCAAGGTAATCAGACTTGCTGCAAATCTATAGGGTTTTTCTTGCTTCTGTCTGTCTATCGGTTTTTCTTATCCCTCTAGTTTCAAGAAGCTCACCTAACCCAGATGTAGACTTTGAGAAACTTGCAACACAATACACATTTTTCACCACTTTGCTTAAACTCACTGACAGGGAGAGAAGAAATGTGAAAAACCACGTGATTATTCTGGCTAAAGTTGTTGAGCATCTGAGGTATCATTAAGCGTTCAAAGGCCCGTCTCACTTCTCTTTTTTGCTAACTGATAATTCACAAAGAAACATTTTAAAAATATTTCTGGATTTCTGAATTCTAAAACAACTTAATATAAATAATGACCTATTTTGACAAGCATAAAATCAGCTTTTAATATTAAAAGCATATTCAGAAAGAGAGCAGCCAACAAAACTCAGTGTTATTGTCTAACCCTTTCATAAATCATGATTTTTAATCATTCCATTAAATTCCCAGTTTTCAAAAAGTGAATAAACTTTCTCTCTATCCTTAAGATAAATCTGTTTAAAAATCTCCACCGATTGCTGTTGCCAACAGGGTGTGACAGGCTGAGTGCAACGTATAGGGGATGGATGTATAAACTTTAGGCAAACTTTAGAGCAACTTTTGTAATTTCCCAAGGGATTTGTTACTTGATAATGGGAACCACATAGGTAATACAAGAGACCAAAACACTGGGAAGCAGAGTCTGGAGCCTGGCAGAGAGAGTCTAAATCAAAATACTTTCATAGCTATCAGTTTGATATCTGAAAAAAGAAGTTCTGGTGTTTGATGTTTGCAACTTCCTTCAAATGGTGTAAGTAAACTCAAACAAATAAACACAAACAATTACCGCCCCTTGTGCCATTGCATCCGGTTTGCATGGACTGATGAATATAAAATGCATTTAATGCCAAAATCAAGCAGGTACCCTCTGTGTTACCAACGACCCAGGGCTTCATGGTTGCTTAACAAAAGCATGCTGTTAATGAACAAGTGCCTCATTAAAGGCCTCTACATAATTTCACGGTGGCATTTGCTAAAACCGTGACTTAAAAATGTATGCGGATATCGCTGCTACTCTCACAGGCTGATTTACAAGAATTCATTAATTCTTTATGTTTGCATGCGGCCTTAGAAAGACGGATGGTGTCATATTTTCTTTCAGACCTTTCAATATTTAATGGCAAACACTTACAACAAATTGTCCCCTACGGCCAGTTACTGCATGAATTCACAGAAGCTGAGGTTAAGATACTGTTCGGTAGTACATCACCAGCTACATTGTTGGTGTTGGAGAACATCCGTGGTGGATTTGGATTTGGTTTGTGGAGGAATTTACAATTGGGTGTCGGAGAACCTGAGTGATTTAATGTAACACAGATCTAAGAGGCTGTGAGCGTGTCCTGCGCCGTGTTTCATTCAAGTTACAAAAACTCAGCAGATTTTTCTCTACAATGGAGCCTGGATTCGGTTCAGTAAAACAAACATCTTGTACTCCTTTTAAAGGTCACAATCAGTGTTTACCCATGTGGTAGCCGTGACCTCGAAGGCACGGATGTATGCAGTGACATGTAACCTTTGCTATTTATGCATGTTAGGCATGAGTGAATTTCCTTTTAAGCAAAACATTTGCACCAACTAGACTCTTCCTGTTTCATCAAATATTGTGTGATGGTTTTGAGGATTTTGTGTCTGTCATTTACTCCTGCTTTAACTGTGCAACCAAATTACAGGTGGCGCAATTATTTGTAATTTTAGCAATTCTTTTTTAATAAATGTATAGTAATTTATGCTTTTTTCCTCTGGTTTATGCTTCACTTTTAAAGTTGATCGGAGTTTTTAGAAACGTTTAATTTGATCCAAGACCTTCTGATTTCCTGGAGTATAAACACAATGTAGCACGTTGGCCCTGTTAATGTTTCCCTTAGGCAACTAGGTAGACAAGGACCATTATTCAACAGGCACAGCGAACTGATGGTAGAGGTCAAAAAGTAATGCCATGCTTTATTTGCCTGACATAAGTTTAGAGAGATGTTTCTTGTAGTCATCTACCAGTCTCGGAAATCAGTCTGAGGAAATGTATACAGTTTGTAAAGTCTCAGTCTGTGCTTGGTGGATATGCCTGTATGTGTGTCTCAATGGCTTGTAGCAAAGTCTAGTTTTACTTCTGCTTTATTTAGATTAGATTTTTGTAGAGCACGCAACTATACAAAGTGACATTTATGATGAAGTCTATGAAGACAAACTGGTCAGATCCTGATTTCTAAATCATTTGAGATCACATCGAAGTCTTTATGAGGCTCTTAAGGTGCTATAATCTTCTTTCTGCGTGCCTCAGTATGTTTGTTAAAATTAATTTCAAATATTCCAAATATAATGTCCAAATAACCACAATTCATTGTGACACTAGAATGTTCTAACTAAAACTATAGTGGACATAGCCAGCAAATTTAAATTAGGCATTAGAGTATCTTTCAAAGGTGATCAAATGGTTCACCAAACTCCAAATCAACCTTCTTACATAGTTTTCTCAGTCCTTGGTGTTGTAAACAAAACCTATTTGGTTCATCAACGATAAACCCAGGACCTAAAAATATTTTGTCAAACGAATTGGTCAACAATGTCTCTCTCTGTATGTACTGGGGGTTTATGAATTATTGAAATAGGGCGCAAAATTTTAATGCAAAAGGATGTTTGTCAAAAGCAATTATTACCTAACATGTGATTTGTTTTTCCTGATTGGAAAAATATTCATGAGGTAAGGTTTGGTTTGTTTAATATTTTCTTATTATTCCCCTGCAATACAAAAAAGTATTTTTGCAAGGCTTCTGATATATCTTTACTCAGGGTTCCAATAAATTCGTCCACGTCTCCATGAAACCACCAGTGTGTGAAAAGTCTACCAGGCTCATTAGCTGTGACAAATTGCTTTGTTCAGGGGCTTCAGGGGAACATCCCAAAAGAAAAATAAATAATATATCTTGATGTGATTTTATTGCTCGTTAGAGGCAACTCTACACCTCCCTGACGTTTGTTTTCATATTTAATGTTTTTAATGTGGAAAGTGTCATAATACAGTGCGCTATGCTTTTCAAAGATGTTGCTGCAGAGTTTTTAAAGCCCCACGGCCGGGTGGCCTTTACAACATATAGTGATACCGCCTCCGTAAAAGGAGGCGCTGTCTGTGGTGCTAAATAAAATCGGATTGCTGCTTTTAACCAAAAGGCGCGACACGGCGTTCTCCATGGTGCTGCATGAATTACGGCACGGAACTAAAAGTACCAAATGGGTATTCCCCCCCTTGCAAACTGTTAAATAACAGACCAATTTCCAAGGCTTTCTTACACCTTCAAATCCGCCATTAGTTATTCTGAACAGTGTGAATTTGCTGACCAGCTGAACTCTCTGCAAATCCAAATGCTCCTGCCCTGACTAAAAGCTTTTCTGGGTCAAATAATTTACCGTCCTTCACTTCAATTTACAACTGTCACATCAAAGCTCGTCAGCTTTCTCCAAACGGACACGGCTTTTCCTGGAGTGTCATGCACAGGAGCACGCCACCCATGCAGAGACACATCACACGTCGCCGGGACCCGCTGCCGTTTCATTGGCGCTGGTCTGCCACTCCACGCTAATTACTCACGGTTTCTATTCACAGCTATAAATCCCACATGGTTGCCAGCTTCTTTCATCAATTAGCACGAGCAGTCGCAGTGATTCTCAGCGATGCCTCCTAGACCTCTCTGTCGGTGAGGTTCAGCAGGTAGACAGGACGATCTCCACAACAACAACAACAACAACAACAACTATAGGTCACAGAAGCCACCAAACATCTTCAAACATTTAGTTTATCTCATACATTATAGAAAAAGTTATTCTACTTTTCTGAACATACAAGGTGCCTTTAATGTCACGTCTATCTATTTAGAGTGGTCTATTCCGCAGGCTGTTTTTTTTTTGTTTTTTTTTAAGTTCCTACTTTCTTGGCGATAATCATAATACAATAGCGAAGTACCTATTTTATAACGCGCCAGGCGATACAAAGCACCACGACTTTCTTTCTTCTGAATGATTACAATTGTTCTAAAACCTTCGCCTTCACTTTATGTTTTCTCAAAGAATGTACACCCAGTTACCGCTACAGCAACTTTTACGCGGTGCCGTTTCAACGCATGCAGGCGTCCTTACCTCGCTGGGCATGCCAGCTAACATCACAAGTAGAAACATGGCACTGAAGAGATGCATTGTCGGAGAAATGATAGCGTCCCAACGTACAGCGGATCCGACGCTCTTCCCGTCTTTTGTCGTCCCTTATTGGGGCGGTTTCTCCAGACCCAACGGGTTTCCTTCAAAGCTGTGTCGGCTGTGCGCCACTAGCCTCATCACCAGAACGCCGAGGCAGCCCTCCGTGGCTTGGTAAAGCGACCAGCCGCCGGTCCACTGTGGAGCAAATAGGCGAAATACAAAAAGCTCCTGTCTCTCGGAGTGTGGGGGGTGGAGAGGAGGGAACTCATTAAAATGGTGTAATCTGTGCAGAGACAGCCGTTCCCTCCGACCCGCAGAATAACTGCGACTGAGAAAGGAGAAGAGAGGAAAGGAGAGGAGGGGAGAGTCGCAGAGGTTGGAAGGTGACTGCTGTGCTTTCAAGGTGCGGACGCTAGGAGCAGCACGTCTATGTGCCAGGAGCCGATTCAAACAAGTCCTGGTGTTTGATGCAGGCGAGCGTTGGGGTGCACGCGCGCAACTGAAACAAGAGAGTTAGAGAAAAGAGAAAGGAAGAAACACTTTCATAGATAGATAGAGAGATAGACGATTTTTTTTACTCCATAAAATGGAATACACCTCAAGAACGGATTATACCAATTCAAAAGCATGGTGACTGCATCTGTCACATTTGCATTAATACAACTAATTCAGCAAGGTCTCATTTCCAAGTATAATATGCCAAGATAGATCCTCCACAATTTAAAACTATAAAGATTATCCTTGTGTTGATTAAGTGGAGAATAATAAATCTTTCTGGCCATCAGAATTGATTAAACAAAAAGCCGGGGCTCTGATAAGTAGCCTATTATGTGAACAAGCTACATAAATATTTTACAGGTTGTTCCTGCAGCTTCTTGAGTATATAAGAAGCTGCATCACAACCTCTGTCTGCTGTATTCCTTTGCCTTCACTATGTTCTCTAATGTTCTCTAACAAAGTAATGAGGCCTTTACGCAACATCTTTATTCATACTGAGATTAAATTGAGTCAATGGGACCTGTTTTTCAGATGAGGCGATTCCTTAAGGCAGCTGGTTGCAGTAGATTTCCATAATGAAGGGCAGTGGATGCATAAGCACGCCACACTTTTCAGTTTTTTTTGGTAAAATAAATTTAAAGCATCCATCCTTTCCCTTTTACTTCACACTTATGCATTTGTAATCCGTGTGTGCTTCTGCAAGTCTTGGCAAGGATTCTCTTGCAAAAGAGATTTTTAATCTCAGTGGGATTTTTTAAAAATTGCTTCCGTTTGACTATTACATACAATTTCAATGAACTTCCCAACTTGAAAGAGTTTGCATTTATAGAACACTTTATATTAATATAATAAATAACAGATTGTCATAATTTCACAACTGTCTTCTGGCCGACGATTTAAGAGTGTTAAACCGTTTAAAGCTTAAAAACATGAAATTGTCTTGAAAACCATTTAGAACAGTGATCCTTCCCCTCTCTTTTTGTGCTCTTCTTGTCCCGTGGCTGTGCACACCCCCTTATTTCCACCAGCTACAAAACAAACAATGAGGATGTGAAGCGAGCAGATGAAGTGGAACAAGGAAGTAGTTATCTATAAAAATGGGAAAACACAATTAAAATGATTAATGCTCCCATCTAATTATTAGATTAAAATTATTTTACCGGCATTGTAGTACTTTAGTGTTTCACCCAAATTGTTGCTTTTACTCATACAGTTAACAAGACGTTAGTATAGAAGAAACCCACAGCTGCCAAGATGAGTAAAACTGATGATGAGTCACTGCAGGAGGCCAGAGTGCAAATCCATTTAACCATCATGCTCAAGAAATACACTTTACTACAAGGCGTCTCTTCTCTGCTCCTCCTTTATCTCTTTAATAATTTTCATCTGCTTTTAATTTTTCATAGTTTTTTGTCAATATTTATGTGTATCATTTGTATTTTTATCTGTTTTGATTTTTTTCATGTGCGTGTTTCCAATTATTAAATGTCTGTCATTTTGTTTTTGACCTCCAGAAAGCACTTTGCGTTACACCTGTTCACATCAAAAATGCTAAATGAGTAACGTTTAATCAATTGATTGTGTTTCATCTCTTCTATCTTCTCTTGACTTTTATTCTGTGAAATGTTGGAAAAGGCAGCATTGAGCAAGCTGGAGGATGCTTCCAACACAAATGCAAACAAAGCTTGACCCATTTGTCAAAGGAGGAGCAATTTTCTCTTTTCAACCCTGTACGTGAGTCGAAGACGGCCTGGAGAAAGGAGAAAATAGACCCCCAGGGCTAATGTGTTTTCTCCTAGGCATTTTCTCTGTTCCTGCCATCTCGAACTGCCTTGCAGTAAATTACACTGTGTATAAAAGGATATAAAATCTTACCATCCAGAACTTTCCTTTGTGTTTTTTTTTGTCGCCTTCCATGTTTAACTTTTCCTCTTTTAGTAAGCATTGACAAAATGGATGTTATTGATTACTGATGATATAACACCTACTGCTTGAGCTTATCGAAAATGTTGCTTTTGATTAAATATTTTAAAGAGCACAGCAAACATGGCATTTGGACATAATCCAACAACTGCCTGTTTCTTTGTGTTTATATTGCTTTGTGTGCATGTGTAAAGATTTTTTTTTTGCTGGCTTCCCGTTGACACCTGCTTTGTGGAAATGTACAGTGCATCTACTAAAACAGAAGTATGTGGTGGAAAACTACTAGGTTGTAAAAAATTCCACATTTTTAGGATTTCACTCAAGAGAAAAGTAAACAGGAAGAAGAACAAAACATGGTCTGAATAAACTTTATCTAATATTCTGGATGGATATTTCTTTTAAGTTATGTTTATAGGGGCTGAATAGTACAGCTACATCAGTAAAACTTAGAATCTAGATTTAACATACAGATAGCCTAATATGATTTTATGAAGTACATGAGTTGCTGTATTAAGTGAACAAATATTACTAAGGTCATGGCTGTTATGGATCTTTGTAATGTAACCATTGATGTCAGTGTTGCAGAGTTATTACACAATAGAAGCAAAGGACCATATGCAGCCAGAGAGCAACCAGATTGCTGAGTCCATAGTACTTTGCCTGAAAGACATGTGGCTTATTGAGTTCAGTCTTTGGCTTGTAAAATGAAAAACAATTAGCATTGTGGCATTGTTGTGCAAGCCTTTAATCTTTGACCTTTTCCTCTCCAAGCAGCATTGTTTTGTTATCATTTAGAAAATTGAACCCATATTTCAGCTAAAGCAAACATCTTTCTCAAATCATGAGAAAGATGTTTTCCTGACATTCCAAACAGTTTTGTGACATTTAGTTTGCAGAAAACCACCTGCAGCTACATTAGACTTTCTTGTGAGACAAATGGTAAATTACGAACACCCTTTGGCGAGCCGCAGTCGCCCTGTGGGAACTCGGTGGGAAGAGCAGTCATCTCAACATCTGAAAATTGTGGGTTTGATTCCAGCTTCCTCCTGTCACATGTCGACGTGGCCCTGGGCAAGGCTCCTAATCTCAAGTTGCATTCAGATCTGCGTACCAGTGAATGAATGTGTGCGCTTGGATGAATGCGGCCCAACAACAAAACACTTTGAGTGGTTGGCATAACTGGAAAAGCACAATCTAAATTTATTCCATTTACCCTTTAAAGGTTACCAACTATTCAATTTGAATAACATATGATTAATCCTTCGGTTCACTGCTGAATGTCTATCATGTCATTAGACCTCAATGTGAAGCCATCTTTATTCTGTGAAGTGATGATGTGTTAAAATATATTTAATGTGCAAAGAAAGTCTTAGGAGGCAAATGTTAGTTAAAAATGAATAATATTTTCCTTCCTTAATCTACATCTATGGTTCTTTGGTATGATAGAGGAAGGACTCTGATTGGCTGACCTTTAAATCTCTTAAGTTTAAAGATTGGATAATATGGCACAACTTACATTGCTAAAAACATCATTTTCTGATTGGTCAGCTCTCCACATTTTGTGAGACAGTTTGTGTTCTGAGCTCTGGACAGATTTTGGAGCTTTGATTGCAATAACTTAACATAATGGGCCACTCCAAGTTGTTTATTTTTAATTAAGTTTTGCTAAGTTTCTCCTCCCTTCCCCCCACTTCTAAGACGTGTTAAGCTTCATCAAATGTACTGAGTAAAAGCTAAAAATGTTTACTTTGAGCCTCTACTGCTCAGTTAATTTGTCTCATCTCAGACTAAGGTCTACAGGTCTTTAATCTCAAAATTATCAGAATAATCCTTCTTTGGAAACCTGAGACTCAATCAGATACTTGATATGGTTTCAAAAAGTTGGAGCTTTTAATGTTGCACATAAAAAGCTCCAATTTCATTCTGATCCTCAGGTAAAGGTGCTCTGCAGTTTACAAGTACTCATTTACCTTTTTATTTGTTTCTGATTAGCATTTAATTAGGCTTGCCTAGCTTTAGGGTGTTGCTGCAGTTACTTTGTGCGTTCATATTAGATGCAATATATCATGAGTAAATTTATTTCCTGTTCTAATTCTCCTTTTCTTCCTTCAGTTTAAGACTCAGATTTTTGAGACTACTGTGATTAAGATAAAATAGATTTTCTTGATAAGTGAAACTAGTTTGATTTTGATAACCAGTGAGAAATAATAAAATGCAACCAGAATCATGAATGTTATTACTCAGGTCGTCCCTTGCACTCTAACACACTGGACTAAATCAAAGGAGCTTAAACACTCAAAATATTATGCCGAAATCTAGCAAAAAAACAAAATTGTGCAAACATTACAGCATCTCTTTTGTGCACTCTAAATAAATTGCTCTCCCATTTATATCGGAAATTACTCAATAGCCTCCTATGTTGAGTCTTCACCCAAACCAGCAGACCACCTCAGCTCATCATTTTTCATCATGGAAAATTGTTTCCTGTTCCGGAGTACCTGTAGTTTAGATCTTCAAATGAATGGTTAAGGCATTGCTGCTTTAAGTACTAATCATATGATTCCACTCACCGAAATACTGAAATGTTTTTTTTTTGCCCAATCTGCATCAAAAGGCAACTTACCAAGTTGACATATATATTTCAGAAAGAAGAAGAAGAACCACCCAATATCTTTTCTTTTTGTATCAGAAGACTCATGTTAACGGTGATGAAAATCAGCCAGTCATTGGGTCAGAGAGTCGAGAGCTTTCTCTCTTTAGTATTGAAAGAAAACCGTGAAACATTCAGTGGCTGCCAGAGGATGGAACTAAACATGGCTTTTCACACCTATTGTTCGAGGTAGCACTTTACAATCTGCAAAGACCGAGGCAACAAAGACAAGGACAGCTCAAGTTCAGCCAGCATTTGCTCAAAGAAACTGCCAGGTTCTGCGCCTCATTTTATTTCTGCAGACATCATCTGTCACTTTCCAGAAGAATCCGACGGCGAGACGTCGGTAAATGCAAAACATAAATCTTGCCCACAACAGACTTACAGAAACATAAACAAATGAAGGGTGAGGGGAATAAAGGCTGCCAAATTAATCAGGACGGTCTGCCAAGAGGTCCTTTTTTTTTTTTTTTTTTTACAGTGAAGCACACAAACACATCTGCCCATCCCTCACTTGTTTTTTTTTTCCTCCCACTGGCAGGTCCCCCTATGTCTCACTCCTTCATATTTTTCACCCAGAATGACCAAAGCTGAGATGCTCCCTGGGCTTTACTCAGTAACGCTTGTAGTGCTTAACTGGTTGAAAAGATGATGCATAATGCGAGGGGGGGAAAAAACACGAGGGAACCGAGGTCCACACTGCCTGCGGCAGCAGAAACCAGCAGCTATTTGTTGTTGACATTTTTCTCTACTGCTTTTTTCTGCTCCATTGAAACTGTGGCAGCTTCCTGTTTTTTCATGCGTTCAGTTTTTTTTTTTTTCTCCCAGCGAAGCATGTCTTGGCTGCAAAGTTCCTGAGCATCACAAGATTTCACTCTCCACTGCCACACTCTAGAGTGCAAATGGATGTGAGTGTGTGCCCATGTTGGTGTGTGCAGCATGCACCCAGTGGGGCAGCAAGCTCTGGTGAGGAAGCAGAGCTTTGATGTAGGTCTATCTAAAAGGAGTACAGTCAGGTTGCCTCCATTAGGGAAATCAAGCATATGTTTTCTCCCTTTGTAAATAACCTGCAGCACCCAGCACACATCTTCCCTTCCATCACAGTCTGATAGGAGTCCTGTTGCAATTTGGGAAATAAGTGCCAGGGAAGATATGATCCTGAAATCTGAAATGAACTTGGAATGAAAAGGAACGGAGAATGTCTTATTCGACATCTTTTAGCTGTGAAGTCCTCTGTCCAGTTCTATGGGGCTTAAAAGAGAAGTACTCAAAAACTCTTCAGCATGATGACAGCCCGGTGCCTGCTTTTAAAGTAGCTACAGCTGTCGCACCTTTTCCATGACAGTGTTCTTTGTTAACTCTCACCTCTTGCTGTATTTTACTTCCCAGTAGCCCTTTGAACTGATACCTCCAAGCAAACAAGCTGCATGTCTGGGGCTGATATCTGCTAGACGGCGGGATCCATCCGACTGTTTTATAGTTGTAGCACCTAAAAGAAGCGAGGCAGAGATAAAAAGCTAGACACTAGTGGGATAACAGAATGGTTTTACATAATTAAACAGATAAAAGTGATTACAGCGGCTTATCCATAGAGCACGAACTGCGCATATCCAGCTTCATTATGAAGTCAAAGACTCCAAACTGTCGCTTATGACTTAATTAGTTTCACCATGGAACAAATGCTAGAGCCATTAAGGCAATTCAGAACCTTTTCCTGATCACAGTCATCAGATGGAAAGCTTTCTTTCCTCTCTAATTTCTCCTTTATCTTTGTTTTTTTTTTTTTTTTTTCATTTTTAATCATAAAATGCCCCTGACTTCTAAATGATCACACACTTCTTCATAATGTACCTCCGTTATCACTGTTACCAGTGTTAAAGAAAGATGAGGAGGGAGGAATAACAAAAAAAGTAAAAAATTCCCAATAAACTAGCAGTATGTCCCCTTGGACTTGACATGCTTTCACAAGTCTTTTGCAGGGCTTCTAGCTGTGTGGTTGTCAAAGGCTGAGCTTGTCCCCCAGGCTTCCACAAACTCCACAGAGGTGGGCCATCAGGCATCTGTGTGTGGACTCAGCAGTTCCTGGGAGTTCTTATTCTCTGTTCTCCTTCTGCATTATTGAATCAGTCGACTGCCTTGAGCCTGAACCTGGATACAGCTGAGAGCAACATGCAGATTTGATGAATCAATATATCCTAGTGGAGCTGTTTGGGAGATGGGGACACTTGCATAAAAAGGATCAGATAGAAACGACGCTGTGAGTGTCTTAGTGTCTAGCTTGCTTGTATCTTAAAGGCAACATTATAGATCTTGACACCTATGGACAAAGGTCCAACCATACTGCAGATTGCATATTATACCAGATAAAACACACACACATGTACAAAGCAAACAAAGCACATGTACTGGTGCGCCTTCCCCTGAAGGCCTTCATTAGATAAAAGGAAAACAGCTCTTTCCAGAGCTGCAGCGCAATTATTCAGTGTAGTCAAGCATGTCTCTGTGTGACAAAGCAAATTGCTTTTTCAGTTTGCTGTTCCTGATACAGATAGAGCTTTCAAAATCTGAGGGGAAGCCTCGCACCACTGCTCCCAGTGCTGCAAGAGATACCAACAGTTATTTTCCACCGCTGTGTGCGCTTGTGTCTGGACGTCAGACGGCTCCGTACGCACCAGTGTGTGTGTTGTGCAGAAGGAGGTAGATACGCTGCACATCGTGATGTGTGGCAGCCTTTAAGAAATCATGGCTTGATTGATAGAGGTCTAGTGAGGAGTGGAGCGTTATGCTTTGAATAAGAGAACCTTGTGTTTTGTACTCTGTGAGGAGATTTTCAGTAAAAACAAGCTTTTAATGTGCCAATCCTTCATGCTTTGCAGCAGAGAATCTAACCCCCACTAGAGCTGTTTGTTAATATTTGTTTATGTGTGTTTCTTTCCACTATCAAAGAAATGGGTAATAGTACAGCAGTTTTTTTTCTAATGAATCCATTAAAAATGTTAATTAAATCTGATTTTGCAGCTCTGTAAGTGTTGAGTCCTTGTTGTCAAGGTGATGGGTGAGGGGATTTATTTGAAAGTGGCCTGAGAAATACATGGCCTCTCCCGCGGGACTGGCAGATGATTATCCCCCTCCTTCATGGTATGCTGAGTGAGAGAGCTGTTCTCGGCCACTGACTCCTTATTTATCTTATCCCTGCACCCTCCAGCGGGCTCCCAATCAATAACAGGGGACCTGGAGCAAGAGAGGGAGACACAGGACCAGTCATTTCGAATGAGGCAGGGGGGAGAGGAAGTGCAAGGACAGAGCCAGAGTGTGGAAATTTATTTACGCTGCCTGCTGGTTCGTGGCCACACACAGGGAGACAAATGTTTATGGGAAGCTTCAGAAACCTCCTGGGTCACTATGAACTGTGTCAATTGATTTTTTAATGATTTTCATTTCTGTACAACCCTGACTTTATTTGTTGGAAGTAATTTTACTTTGTGATCACACAACTGATTGGAATCCAAATAAAGGGCAATGAAACATGTGCAGATGTTGTTGAGCTCAGCTTTATTTCTTGTTTAGCATCATTCAGTGTCACGGTACGCGGAAAGCAACTTGAGACTTTAACAATTTGCTCGTGAGTAAATGTTTTGTAGGTTATTCCTCCCTATGAAGGTTCTAAAGCCTTTCTATCTATCGGAAGACTGTGCATTAGCTTCTATACTACATGGTTTTGCAACACACTCAATATAAGAAACACTACATATCAAATGTAAAAAGAAGAAAAAAAAATTATTTTCTGGTTAGACTGTTGCCATAGTGACATGGTGTTGTCATGCCAACTAGATGGCCAAAGTAAAACGTGAACAAACAAAGGATAGGGTGAGTGGATCAAACCAAAAATGCCCAAACTTTGCTGTGGATTGACAAGGTGACGGCTGTGTGAAGAATCACTTGCTGCTCAGGCTGTGAGAGCTCCTAGCTTAGGTTTTGCAGTTTAGCTCCAGGTGAAAGCTAATAATACAAAAAATAATACATCTTTTGGAGAACGGCATTTAAAAAAGAACTAGAATTGGCAAGAAAATGGAGCTAAAACTCTCTATTGTGCTGTTCCTGGTCTGTTTAAAAAGGCTGAGGAAGCCTGGCCGGACACTTAAAAAAAATATAATAATTCTCAATTTATGCCGTTTGGTAGTGTCCAGATGTGCCTGGAATATCTGATCAAATTCCACTGATGTAGTTTTATGCCTGCAGGCTGTGGAAGAGATTGAGGGATTGTGGAAGGCCAGATAAGAGAAAGTAAATACGTCGAGAAAAGCTGGGGAGGGGATGAAAGAGACAATGGAGAACGATTCAAAATGAGGGAAAAAAGCTTTGACATATACTGATAGAAGACTGGGATGTGCTAAAATGAGGCTAACAATATTAGTGAATGGATGAAAGCCAGAAAAAGAGAGAAACTGAACAGTATTGGGCTCAGTGGAACCCAGTGACCACTCCAATTATCGTCTATTTTCCTCCAAAACGGTTGGAGTTATTGTAAGTCTGTCCCTTGGGACCCAGACTGCTCCTCATTTTCCCCAAGATTCAATTCCACTCCATCTCCCTCTGTCTTTTACATATAAAACACTTTCTTCAATTATTCCTCCGACATTCATATCTGTATTATTTGACGCCTTTGCCTATTCAGAGTGACTGCTCATTTCGCCCCACTCCAGTGTGACTAGAATCAATCCCTGGCTCATTCCAAGATAGGCAGAAAGAATGAAGGCGAGCATTTGTGTGCGTGTTTGAGTAGCTGTGTGTTGAAGACGACTGCAGGCACGAACAAGGCTGACGCAAAAAAAAAAAAAAAAGCAGACCCACGGTGAGAGGGCAAATTCCTTTCACAGCAGCATGCAGATGAGTGTTTGTGAGAGGGGAAAGGGGTGTACTGGAGTGTGTTTGGTGTAATGAAGGTGTTTTCAGCTCATCTGTGCTCTTTTCTTCCCCTTGTTTAGGACAGCATGGCTTATTTGAGATCAAATGAGGCTACAATTACACGGTGCATGCCTTTCTCTTGTAATTGATTTGAAGCTAAAGTAGATTCCATCACAGGATTAAACCACGGGGTTTATCTTCTAAAGCTGCCTTCTCTCCTCTTCACCTCTTTTTCTTGCATGGCGTGTCTTTAATAACTAAAGTGTTGCTTTGTTATGCGAATTCAGGCCACAGCTGCAACTCATTACTCTCCCTCTCCATAAATACCTGGCCCCTGCATCCGTCCGCTCCTACATGCTTAGTGAGTAACCCAGGAGTCAGTGAAACATTCTCTGTGGTTTTTGTTTAGTTATTAGTTACAAATTACTTTGTTCCTCCTTTGCCAAGTATCACAAATTGCAAACTTCTTACCACCTGCTCCTGGTTTGGATCACGTCACCCAGTTCATATTCCAGGACTCCCATGCCAAGTTTACCTTGCATAAAAATGTAGTAAAGCCATGCCAGTCTTCTAAATAAAAATATTTGCTTTGCTTTCATGAAAGTATTACCAAAGCTTTTGCTGTCAAATCAAGCTAAAAATTTTATTTTATGTCAAATGATAACATTAAGTTGCAAAGTTTAGTGAAATAATGACAAATGGAGCTAACAGAGAGTTTAACATGACTCTGGAATAAACAAAAATTAGTTTGAAACATATACACAAAACTGACATAGAAAACTTTCTCTTTTTTTCCAAATAGCAAAAAGCCTCCTTTGTGCTCAGGTCAAATGTAAAATTGTGGAGAATAAGACTTAAAACACCTGAAACTTTCTTGCTTATAAAATGTGGCAAAGTTCACAGGGTGCAAATACAACTGAAAAATACTGTAATAGAAAGATTCTTGGACCTTTAGGACTTTGAGGAGCTCGCAAAAAGTAACTATGTCAGTGTTCACTTCACCTACTTCCCAAGAGTTCTGACTATTTCTAAGAAATAATAAAATGTCAGAGTAAGCACTGAGGTGAAGCTATGACTTAGCAGAAATATAAAGAATGTTTGTATCTCTAATATGCTGAAAGAACCTTAAAATACAAACAGAAAAATATTTAAATCAGCCTTTTATTAATAGCCACTCTTGCTGTATCGCAAAGTCTTTGTCCCTCTCTGAATGTGCCTGCGCTTCAATAGTGAATAGAATATTCTTTACAGGTACTTCTTCACCTCAACCTTGTGTTGCTCTCTGAGCCCCATGCAGACTTTAAGTGGACTAGCTGTTTCCATATTCAGTTTGGCGCTCGCCCCAGTGGGAGTGGTGTGAGCTCACAGGTAAGAAGACATGCTGCACTCTGGCTGTCTGGGGAAAAGGCATGATTGGTATTCTCTCGACTGCAGCCGCAGGGGGCCCAGATGAAGGGGATATGAAGTCCCTGTGTGTGTATGTGTATGTGAAAATCTGCATGAGCTTGTGTTTACGTGTGTATGTTTTCATATCTGCGTGTGAAAACATACGGGAAGGGCTGGCAGTGGAGTCTGCTGGCTGACAGACAGTCTCTTGGTTAATGAGCAGCTGTCGACCATCACTATTCATGAGCCTTGTCACTCACCTCCTCTTAGAGCACAGACACCTGAAGCTCCACCACTCATTAGTGCTGTAGCATAGACACACACACACACCTTTACATGCACCCTTTATTCCATCCATGTTCATTCAACACGTGACTACTTGCATATAATGATGTTAAAAATATTGCGGATCAGTGGAGGCTGGATCTTTGATTGAATTGAAATAGAACTATCGTGTTTTGAGCACGGCAGGTTTGTTCGGGTAGCGTAGTATTCAATCAGCATCCCTCTGCTCTTTCATCTGGTGCTGAAAAAGACAGATGGAGCTTTAGCAGAAATGACTATTTGATGTGTTCTGGAGGAAATGGAGGAAGAACAGCAGGTATGCTTGAATACCTCACTTTTTACTGCTATGTGTTAAACAGGTTTTGAATATGAAACAAACACGAGAGCATCTCAAAATCTCATAACCTTGCTTCTATTTCATTCTCCTAATACAAGTCTGCTGGATATTAACAAAATTATTTATTCTCATGCAAATTAATTCAGACCCCTTAAACTTCCATACACTAAGGTAGAAAAATATAGAACACCCTATGGCTGCCTGTGACATTGTCTGAAATATCTGGACATACAAATATTTAATAAGTTCAACAAGCTCTTTTAAATGTTTTTGGTGAGGAATAAATTGGGACATTCCTACATTTATTCACACTGATAACGACTAAAATTACACATGGCAATATTATTATTATTATTATTATTAACAATACCCAGAATTTTAAGAGGGTTTCTCTGATTAAACCCTGGTTTAGTGTGCTTCTGGATATTTAAGTGAGAGTGAGCAAGACTGTTATATTGAAGCTGCTGGTCTGGTCCCTCAGAAAAAAACTATAGTTGGTTATATGTAGCATGTAAATTAAAGCTCTTTGAAATGCCTTGCTGCTGAAATGTGCTATACAAAGAAAATTTGATTGATTGATTGATTTTGCAAAGATGACCCAGTCTACAGGTGAATGACCTTCAAAGCAACCACCAGGTCTGGTAATTAAAAGTGATATAAAGTTCATGACTGAAGAGGCACCTAGTCCTCTGGAGTTGGTGTACAACCATACAAAATAATTGAAACATTTAAAAGCTATTCATCTGGTTTAATCAGCTTCTTTGCGTTCAACAACACGCTAGAAAGAAAAATAAAACTTCACACAAGGTCAAGTTTATTTATTTCTTTAAATATTGTTGTGGCTTTTTGGGCTGATCTCTCTTTTTTTCAATAAATTGGAAAAAAATCTTAATTTTTGGAGACATGTTGTCTGAAACTGGCATCTTCAGTGGAGAGGATCGCCATGGAAGAGAATGGTTCTCTATCGGTCCAATTCCAATAACACGCTGTGAGTCTTTTCAATGTGTAGAAGAACAGCACCTGTTGCCCTTTGTGCCTGTGGAGCGCAGCGCTGCCCTCTGTCAGTGCAGCACAGTACTTTCTGTCTCACCTGTCCAACACCACTACACATTTTTGGCTGATCTGAAAGACTACATATGTCACACATTCATTAAATATCTTGGACAGACAATGCAGCATTTGTGTGTGTTGTACATTTGTAATTAAACCTGCATATTAGCACCAACTGCCTGAATAAGTCAGTGTGTGTGACATCACCACCACAGGTGAGACACTTTTCTCATGGGTTTGAACATGCAGTGTGTACATTCAGTGATTTTCACCCAAAAATTTTTTGAAATCATTTAGAAAACAAATTTATAGAACAACTGAAAAGTAGTTAGTAAGAAGCTAAAATAAATCTGTCAAAACCTGGAAAATGTCACCATTTGACATTTCACTGGTTTCCCCCCTTTTCCCTCCAAATGTAACTATGGTTACTAAAGCTAAACAATTCTGCTTTGGTTTCATCAGCCAACAGGACATGTCTCCAAAAATTAAGGTATTTGTTCTTGAGTTCATTTGCAGAAAATTCCCTTCCTTAATTCTTGTTTTCAATTGCAAACAATTGTTTGAACAGATGGATGTGACTGCTTTGGCCACCTGAAAACTTTACAAATTTTTTTTGTTTGTTTTTTTTTTAAAAGAGCTTAAATTATGTGACTGAAAACTTCTAGAACAGGCGGAAAATATATAATTTTCTCTCCTCTGTATTAATGTTAACACATTTATACCTCAGGCAAACCAGTTTGTCTATGCAGCTCACTCCTGCTTGGGAGGATTTATGAAAATGTCCAGGTGCCCATGAAATGCTGTCACTTCCGATTCTCCGTGACAGAGTAAATACCATATCAATTTTATCACTAATACATGACAGTGTGCTTAGATCATTCGGAAAGAACAGGAGACAGAGGGAAAAAAATGTAAGGATGAAGGGGGAGGGAGAATGATGGAGAAAGAGAGCGACAGATGGAAAAAGAGAACGACAGAGTGAGCGGTGGAGAGAATATGGGTATTTCAACGCATTCAGGAATACAGGCGGTAGTAGCCAGACTCATTGATGTGAATGGAAACGATTAGTTTCCCTCCCTTTTCAGCTGAAGTCTGAGCCAGTGTAATCCCAGAGCTGAATCACTCAGTCTCTGTCTTTTGCTTGCTCTCTTTCCCTCTCTGCCTTCTCTGATTTATGGGAAAAAATCATTTCTATTGAGTGATGGGGTCATGCAGCTACATCGCTTTCTCTCACTGGCGCTCTCACTCCCTAACAAATCACACCAAACCACACAGCTGAATACAGATCTGCTCCCTGCTTTCCTGATCTGGGCTGAGACTGTTCATGAAGAGATTCCTTGGCTGGTTATCACAGACTCCATCATTCATAACAGTTTAACACTTGTGAATGAGTGCGACTCTATTTGTATGTTTCTTGATTCTTCATGTTTCTTACCCCAGTGAAGTTAAAAAAAAAAAGGCACCACCATTTGACTGGCAGGAGAGTCTTCGCTCTTGTAATTGCTGCCAACCAAAATTACTTTGAATGGCAGTTGTAGTGTTTATGGTGGTAGCCGTGGAGGTGAATGCTAACAGCTGCAGCAGACAGCAAATTGCATCCTGGTGTTGTAGGTGAAGGGGGCATTCACAACAAGCTGCATGTTTAAATCTGGGCTCTCCGTCTGCCAGATAATCATCTGACACTCCCAGAAACACAGGGCCTTGGGCTTCCAAATCACTATGAGCTGCTTGTCCAAATGCCCTGGGATTTCTTTTTTCCTCCCTCGCCTTCAGGCCATGTTTTTTTAGTGCTTTACTAATGTTAGCTTTGTTGATAAGCGCTTCTGATGAGAGCAGCACCAGTGGAAATAATTCCCCCCACCCCCAACCTTTTTCTGAGATAAAGGAGCAGTGGATGGGACCTGGCAGTAGCTTTGCTTGCATGCACACTAATAAAAGAAAACTTCTGCTCAGCTTCAATTGCTCACGATTCCCCATCACCACACAAGCACGTGTATCCAACAGTGGACGTTTTTAGCTCACGTTAAAGAAGATCCAAGTTATTCATCACCTCTTGCACACTGCAAGATGTAAGCATGTGAACAGCATGCACGCTTATGCACACATCAGTGGCTTGGAAAATAATGTCTGTAGTTATCAAGCTGTGGCAGAACATTTGGAATTGGGTGGACATGTTGAGACCCAGGGAATGACGCTGTTCTCGCTAAAATATAGCAATTCCTGCTGAGTGTCTCTAATTAATCTGAACATCTGTTTAATTTGTCTATATCTCATTGTGACTTTGTGACATGTGCAGCTTGGGTGAAGTCGGTGTCACAGAAACAGAAGAGCTGAGAAACAAGATGAGAACAGAAAAAGTAGGGAGGGAAAAAACTATATTTTTAACTACAGTACAAAGAGAGAGAGAGTTAGGAGTATATGAGTGAAAGAGAGAGAGAAACAGAGAGAGAGAGGGAGAGAGCTGGAGGGAGTGATGGAAAGAAGGGAGAAAAAAGATGGAATGAGAGACAAAATCTTCCAATCATCTGTCAGTCCAGTACACAGAAACTATGGATCTTGCTGCCTCTGGGTTGCACTAATGTACTCCTGGGCCTGAAAGTAGCTCATCAGTGCCAACTATAGACTCACAGCTCGGTTCAAATCATTAATGGGACACTGGACAGCAGAGCAGAGCTGGTTGAACGCTTTGCTCAAACGTATGCCTCTCACTTCCAAATAGTAAGAAAGGGAAGGTGACAGAATGTTATGAGTGTGATAATGCTTGCACATCTGCATGTTAAGGTAAGCGTGTAATAAAATAGATACAAGTAAAATGTTGCTGCATACAAGACGTTCACTAGTTATCCAGAACGCATTAAAAAGATAGCTTTGCAGCGGTGAAGAGTTCATTGCTTGATCCATAGTCCAACACAGCTAATGTAATAGCTTAACAACCTCCTCAGGAGATAATCAACACAATAATCTCAATTTATAAATTGAGATAACATCTAAAATGTTGGCCACCCATAAGGTATATTGTGCTGTCAAAAGTATTTGTTCACCTTCCCAAATCATTGGATTAAAGCGTTTCAATCACTTTTATCCCCACAAGGGCATAAAATGCAGCACATACACATGCAGACTGCTTCTACAAACATTTCTGAACAAATAAATTCCCAAAATGGTAGATATGCAGTACAGGTTCAATCATGAAATTCCCTTGCTACTTAATATTACATAGTGAGCTGGCATCGATATCTTGGTCATTTAGTGGAACAGAGTTTATACGTATGTGAATAGAGAGCAGAGGTCGCCATCTTTCTACAGAGTGAAGAGAAAGACCTCCAAACTTAATGCGACCGTCAGATTAGCTCAAAAATAAAGAGGCTAAGGAGATATGCTTTCTAAAATGACAAATAATGGCCCTAACTATGTAGTCTGTTTTGACACATTTAGAGCATTTACAGTTGATGCTTAATATTTCTTGCCTCGAGCAGTACATCAGGCCTAAGTGGTTACTAATAATGCAATCAAAATGAATCCTTTCATCATGTGAACTGGCTGCAACCTAAAACAGAGACAAACACAAAATTAATTTCAATAAAGGGTATAAAAGGATTTTATAAGCTTGAAATGTAGGCAAAAGCCTGAAAAATAGTTACATGATCATTATTTAAGGCTCATTTGACTTTTACTTTTTACAGTATTTCCACTGCAATCACAAGGGATTCAAATTATGAGAGGTAACATTTTTATAATAAAAAAAAAACGCTACAGTCCTTGATGTGTGATTAATAATTACTTTGTTATCACTGTTTGATTCAGAGCTGCTAGTGAAACACTTAACAGATTGGGCAGTATAACTGTGTATCAGTTATACTGCCCAATTGAATAATTTTTTGTGTAATGATTAATTCATTAAACATTCCCCAGTCTGTTCTTTAGAAATGAATCATAATCTCATTACACGTTCAGGGAGAATTATTATTAGGAAAGTGCTTGTCATTTCAGCATTTATCTTGCCATTTTTTTCTCAATTGTTCCATAAAAATCTATTTTTATTCTATTAGGAGTGACTTTAATATAATTATTCTAATTTCAGTTATTAGATAGGTCATTGTACTTTGTACTGACTGCTCAGACTTTTACGGTGAAAAAAAAAAAAAAGCAGTGTAACCACAGCATCTAAATCAAATTTATGTCCAGAGTCCAGATGTAGACTAAGCTCTCCCAAAACCTTTTATTTTGTGTTTTTGAGCAATTCAGAGTTAAACTTGCTCGAGCTTGAAGTCACAGACAGATTTCCAAGCATTTTCCTTCAGGTTTTTTGTAGAGATATTTGTTTGCTCTTATCCACTATGACAAGTATTCCAGGTCTTACAGGAAAAAAAAGCAGCTTCTGACAATAACGCCAACATTATGTTTGAATGTTGGTACAAAATGTATTTTTCCACCTTATTTTCAGGTTCAATGGACAATATATTACCAAATGTATTATTACCGTGTGATTATAAAACTTAAAGCAGTCCTTTGGGTATTTTACATCTTCTTCATATCTTAAAAGACAAAAAGGAATAAGTGAAAAAGATTACTCATTGACTATCCACAGTGTATCTTTTGCTCTAGATTGTGTTCTTGTCAGTACAGATCAGCTAAATAACGTGCTAAGACAGATTAACAACAACAAAACGTCTGGTGCTGGTGAGTTAGATTCTGATTTATATGAGCAACATTTTAATCAATACTTGACTCTGGAAACATTTCAAATGTGTATGTAAGTTTATGTTCTGTGAAAAGTCGATGTGTTAGGCAGAAGTAAGATTTGTATTTCAGTCTTGTGTTTGGTATGCATCACTGTTTCTGCTTGGCCTTCTTTCCACAGTTGTAAATGGGAACATTGGTACATTTATCTTTACAAGGCCATATTAGGTGTCTCGAATATTTATTCTTGTTTATTCTTGATCCCTAGGAGTTGTAGTCTTCGGTCAGATACACTATTAGTTATGTCCATGACATCTTCATTTCTCAAACACAAATTGCTTTCGGATCACATGTACATAAGTGATCTGTCAATCACTTGTTGTGCCTTTTAAGTATTTCTACCTCATCCTAAATGTAATCACTTGCCTAGCATGGCTTGTATTAAATATAGGACTGAGGACTATTAGTGTACTGAATGTATGTGCAGTTACTGGAAGATGCTAGTGATTATATTGCTTTGCTTTTTAAATTGACTTTTGTTTTAGCATGTTTTATGATGGGTGTTTAACTTGTGTCTTTAATGTAGAAAAAACTCTGACAGTAAGATAAAAACAACACATAATACAAAAATAAGCTTTCATATTTTTATTAAGTATAAAGCCAATCAGAATCATTGCATTCTCAGTAGAGTACAACACAAACAAGGCAAAACATTAGCCGGCTAGGGAAAAAAAGGTTGCTTGTATATATTGTGTACAAGATTCTTACCTTTTTCCCCACATTTGTTAAAACTGTCACTATGTTGTGACAGTTTAATATGAGGCAGATAATCTGTGAAAAGGTTGAGATCCTTTGCCTCCTTCTTGTAGTCCTACAGCAATCTTGAGGAATAAACCACTCTGGCAGAAAACAACCAATCAGGGCCAGGAGGAGAGTCTTAGCTCTGTCAATTACTTATGTACATGCTGCTCATACCCTCCCCCAGCTCGTTCCTCACAAAAGAGCGTGCCATCATTGCTCAAGCTGGTTAGCATGGTCACAGATTACAGCAGATAAACAGTTTTCCTGTAAAGGTTAAGTTGTTTCTTTGTTCTCTCTCTTAGCACATTGAGCAGCGCATGCGCAAGCATGATTGACAGGGCTAAGACCTTATGGTTACCCCATGACACAACTGCTCTGTTTTTCTCCATTTGTGAATAAAAGCTATCAGTGATCTGCTGGAATCAAAAGTCCAATGTATAGAAATATTTTCTCTCTATTTTTGGAATTGCTTTACATTTGGGCATAATGTAATATTGTAGCCTACTTCATTATGTCAAACAGGTACTACTTAATTTCTTGATTTATGATTGCTGGATGTGGCTGGGCTGATGAAACTGAACCAAAGAAAATTTGGTCATTGGCAATTAATTTATGATTGAACAAGTGATTACTTTCTCACCTATGGCTAGATGCTTGGATATTGCTCCCCTTAGTAAATAAAACACATATTTTCAAGTATTAGTATTATGAAGTATTTCTTCAGCATTGTCTGATATTGAAATATGTTTGATCTGAAACTGATCTGAAAGGGGGTAAATATATATATATATTTTTAAATAACTTTAAATAGAACCAACAATAATAATAATAATAATAATAATAATAATAATAAATGAACTACTACAACACTGTTTTAGGACAGATTGAGCAATGATCAATATCTTTATTCATCCAGAGTTTTCTGTCTTTATGTTGTGTATTTAGTAAGTGTTTGTCTAAAAAGCTTATTTACTCATATTAGAGAAATTTCACATTGCCCCTCAAAGCTTTTACGGAAATGAACCGTCAGATCAGAGAGATGAAGGGCTCCTCTTATTTCACAGGCTGCACGTGTTTGAAATGCAAAGCTTAATTGTAAATTCATTACAGTTTTACAGCTCTCTGAAATAACTTTGTAACATATCACTGCATAGATCTAGGCAGGGAATTTCCCACACAATATATATTTGTAAACTTTCGATTTGTAAAACTTTCAATCCGCAATGTCACAGGAATGGTGGAGCAATATTTCTGAGTAAGAAAAAAGGCCATTGCATTGTTGAAATACCATACTGTCAATCATTCTGTGCTTCTGCTATTATTATTCAAAGGTGGTGGAAACAGATGACCTTTCCTGGCCAAGACCTTAGTCTAGTTAAATTCAATTTAGTAAAGGAGAGTGAAAACAAGAAAGAAAACATGGTAACCTTTACTTTGACATTGATTCTAACCTTGAACAATGGTCCTTAAGAGACATGAAAGCTTTGACTTGTGCCAGGATTTGGGGCAAGAGAGCAAAGCCTGCGCTTATGTGCATGTAAACATGCATGTGTTGTGCACTAGCAAGAGTCTGACAAAGTGTTTCTGTCGGCCTCAAATGAGGATCTCTAGTCTTAAAAGCTCTTTCTATCTTCACTGGCAAGGCCACAAAAGCATTTCTTATCTTCCATTACAGACATGGCTGTTTGTTCTCACCATTCATCTTCAAATACGTCCCTTCCATCTGTCTTCTTACCGCCTTTCCTCTTGAGGACTGAAACAAAGCTAATTGAAATAAATGAACTGGGGAGCAAATCAGACTTCATTACATCGATTGTGTGGGGTTTCTGATTGCAGCTTGTTGAGTGAATGTTCCAGAGCTCATTGGTAATGAAGAACTACACCGTTGCAACAAATTGCAAGCAGTCAGATTCTGACTGACTGGACGTTTTTTGTTTTTTCCCAGACTTGCTCTGTGGTTATTCGACAAAGAAAAGAAAAGAAAACAGAAGAAAATCTTGTAGGCTTATTTGCACATCAACCTTTGAAAAATACATTTTATTGTAGGCAACAGGCTGTTGGTTAGAAAGTCCAAGGAAGAACTGTACAGTTTATAAATTTAATACAATGAACACTATACACAAGAGGGGCAGTGCTTGACAGGGAGAGGCGGGGAAAACAACTGTACTGCACAAACGCCATCAAACAAACATAACAGCAGGATGGAATAGTATAATTACATGTGCTGTTTAAGCACTCTGTTTGAGTCAGAGGAGGTAGTTAACCACAGAAATTTCACTTGCTCCAGATAAAATTGGCTATAAAATTGTAAGTTACAGGCATACTGTATGTCAGTTCTACATTATCTCACTGCTCCGTTTGCCAATCCGAAGAAGAATATTTAATCCAGAATGTAGAAACAGAGTCTTTGAATCATAGTGGCTCTTAAAATGCAAATATACTAGAGTTTGAAGATGCAGAAAATGAGACTTTGATCAACCATTTAAATTTTTTTTATACTGTAACATGTATCCTGTACAATTACAAAGGGGAAAAAAATGTAAGGAAGAATGTAAAATGGAGAAGCTGAGTTTACCTTGTTCCGCACTATTAAGCGAATACTCAACTGAGAATTTGATTCAATTTCAGGAGTCAGTCTTCGTGAGTTAGCACATGTTATCAATTACAGTGAGCCTGACAAAAATGACAAACAGATCAAATGTTTGGAAAAGATTTTGTTAGCATTTGATTATTTTAATCCTTAAATTAAAACTATAGTTTGTAAACAAGTTTCAAAGGATCAAAACAATGTTATTGTAAATGGTATCAATTAGGAAAAGCATGTAAAAAAATGCATTAACTATAATATTGCACAGTGAAGGAAGTTAAAAAAAAGAGAAAATATGGGTTGTGTTTCAGAAGAGACAAAATTTCTTACTCCTCCAGATAAATATGATTAAAACAAATGAAAGAAAAATTATGATTTGATGAAAATGATCTAATGGAAAATATGATAACTTATTGTCTTTAGATAAATCTGATGATTTTGCTAGACTAGGTTGGTTTCTGCTAGATAGTTGAGAAAGAAGGAATATGTCATTTTTTGGCATCACAGTGAATGATGCCAAAAATTTACTGGCATCACTCAGTGTGATGCCAAGTGGGTTACAATCTGTCAGCCTTATACAATTGCCTAAGTCCCATTTTTAAAAAATAGGTCTTAGGCAATTATGCTATTAGGATGACGAATTGTAACGGACAATTGTAACCCATTGTCCGTTACAATTGTCCATTGTAACAGACAATGGGTTACATCCATTGTCTGTAACCCCTTACAGAGTGGCGGGGAGTTGGTGTGGGAGGAAGCTGGAGAATCCACTCTTCCAGTTTAGCCTAGGGACAACATGCAAACTCCAAGCAGAAAAACCCAGACTTCAAACCCAAGACCTTCTTGCTGCCATGTAACTGTGCTTCCAACTGCACTAATATGCAGCTCAGCATATATCCAAATGATAAAGAAAAGAATGACCGTCATATGGAGAAAATGAAGCTGTGGATGTTCTCACCAGAGTCTATAGAAATGTTTGAGCATAAACATGTGGGGTGACCTAAAGAGTGCTGTATACAAGAGATATCTTCACTTTCTTTACCTACACCTGCATATTTTTGGCCTGTGGCAGGAAGCCAGAGTGCATGGAGGGAACCCACACACGCATGACAAGAATATGCAAACTCCGTTCAGAAAGGCCAGCAGTTTTTCTGCTCCAAGGCAACAGTGCAAGCAGCTTCTCCATCGCTTATACAACCATGTGCACTTTTATATTTTCCACTTCAAATGGATTTGATTGTTCTTAAAATTCATAGCACAGGATAAATGTTACATTAGAAGGAAGTGGTTCATTTATAACAGTCTCATTTCTGACATCAAAAAACTTGATATTTCAAGACAAATATCAAATCTTTGAGAGCCACTGTCCGTTACCTTTACAGTGACAACGAAAATGTAATAGTTTCCACATCAGATCATGTTTTTATATTCTATAAGTTTTAGTTTAAAGAGATTGTTGTTTAAAGATACTAGGTTTTGCTCTGAAAATCCCTGGAATATCAAAAATTGCCTTACGAGTGGATTTTCCCCTTAAGAGCAATCGACCACATTGCTCCAAACTCTTCAGTATCTTTTCGCTGGCTGTGTGAAAATGACACAATCAGCCAGAAGATGTGCAAATAAAACGGAAATCCGTAGTCCCAGCCCTGTTTGAGTGTCTTGTGCTGCTGAAGGAACAATAACCTCTCATTCTCCAGTCCTATAATTGTGCCCACAGAGACGCACAAACATCGTTACACAAAAATAACAGGATTATCTGTAGCACCACAGAAGAGCAAATTGTGCCTGAATAACAGTGCAGTCTGTCCAAAATTCAGCATGTGAACAAGAGAAAAGAAAGAAAAAAAAACTGAGTTAGGCAATGACAAACAGGTTATGACAGCAAAAGATGCATAAAATGTTTCTTGGTGTATAGCTTTCCAGTTTAGACTAGAGAACATTATAATCAACATGCACTTAGTTTGTCTGTTAATGTATTTTCATCCTAAGTGATTATTTATCTCTGCTAAATGAATGTTGCTCTGATACAAACAAAACTGGTCGGAAAACACGACAGACTCAAAACCCCTATTAGGAAGGCTATGGAGGGAAGCAGTTCATAAAGGAAAACAGCCTTATTCGGTCAAGTAAGTGTTGGGTTCAATAGCTCACTGCACCTAATGAATACACAACACGGTAATTCACTGAGCAAACTGCAGTTAAAGGGTAAAAAGGACAATTTATCATCTCTGCACATAGAAATTTAATTACAGTGCTGGTGTGGAATTAATATGCTCTGCTGTTTCACAACTGCTTTGCAATTGTCATTATTGAGAAATGCAAACATGCAGATGAGTATTGCAATTCAGATTTATTCAGTCTTGGATTTTGCAAGAAGCTAGCAGGTGGGTAGATCATTTATCTGAAAAATTCAAACTAACTGTCCCATGCTGCAGTAAAAAAAAATAAAAATAAAGACCCTTACTGCACACATCCTTGTTGTTTATGACTGCTACTGCTTCTGTTTTGTGCAGCAGAGTAGTCCTTCTAAATCCAGAGAGTCATTTATAGCCCACAAGAAAAGATTTAAAAGATATTAAATATTTTTAAATGCAATAACTCCCTTTTGTCCTCACTGCTGCATATTTTTTCTTGCTACTTTTCTTACTATTAGAAATTCACAAAAATATTACAAAAAATGCTGACGAGTCTTAAATAATATACCAGAATCCCACAACGAAAAACTTGACACTGTGTGGCCAGCCCAGTTTTTTTTTTTTTTTTTTTAAATTATACTGTGAAGGTCTTCTGTGTTTGCAGCTGTCAATGGGTTTAGCCGTTGAAGCAGACTTGTCCAACTTGGAATCCAAACTTCTGGCTGTTGCTGCCAAAGTCTGCTGGAGCAACATCTATAACAGGGAGCAGCTCTGCAGAGGGGGAGACGATCTCTAAAATAGTCCTCTCCTGGCCTTTGCGAGACTGGAGAAGAAAAATGGAAATCATTATTAGCATCCGCTTGGGTTAATTTCACTAACCAGTCCCACCCCCCTTTAGCTTGAATCACTAATTAGGTTAGGGATTTGATGGTTACAAATGTATTCAATCCAGCTGACAACAGCAACACTGTCGACATGCACATTACTCTAATTAATGCTAATTCCACTTTGTGCAGCCTGTCTTTTTCTCCGACACGTGCCAGCACTGACCTGGCATCCATCGTGCACTGTTGCAATGAAGGGGCTCTTGGCTTGTGTCAGCTCCTCGCCGTTGCTGCCCCGGAAGCGGAGAGCATGCTGGTAGGAGCGGGAGGCGCTGTCAAACCAGCCAGCTGAATTCTGACAGGTATAGGTGAAGCTCTGCCTGGCTGTGGCACTTAACAGCTTAAGGAAGGTCAGCTGAACTACATGCACGGGGTTCCCGTCACTGTCAATGTAGGAAAACTGAATGGCACACAGACACAAGCATTAGTGTGCTAAACTGGAGGACAAATGAAAAGTATGCTTGATTCATTTTAATAATAAAGCAGTACAAACCAACACAAAACAGCTTTTCTCTCAAAAATTAGATCACAAAAACCTCCAAGCAGCTGCTCATGAGAAGCCATGAACACTCGTCAATGGGGAACAGCTGCACTGTGTATTCGTTTGAATTATTCTCACGGCTTAAATCAAATGCTGCAAAATAGAACTGTTTTTAAAATGACTTGAAATTGTCAGAAGTTTGATGAAAGTTGCTTACATAAAAAAAAATATTAGCTTTTTAGGTTAGGGTTAGTTAGGTGAACGTTTATCACTGAACAAACGAAAATAGTATGGTACTCTTAATTTAACATTTTGCAGCAATCACTGTCAACCAGCGATTTCTAACCTTCATAATAAAGCTTCTTTGTACCATCGAATTTATTATGCATTGGAATCTGGAACGCTTGCTAATTACAGAATTAGCCAATTTTTTTTATTGCAGTTCACGCAATTCTTTCCAATATTAATATTGTGTGCACTTACACTGGCATGAATAAATTCCTGACATAACGTGCTGGTTTACTCTTGGAACACTAACATATCTATCAATATTAGTTTATATATTTGCAAAACAAACAGCAAAAACGATTTTACCTAATTAAAGGCATTCATTTTAAATGAATTCCTTTTCAAAGTAAAATGAAGAAATGACAATGAGCATAAATTAGTCTTCATAAGCCTTCACAATCATTCTTATGCACAGATATCAATTAAAAAGCCTCAGTTGATAACCGGAAAACACAGTGTTTTTTTTTTTAAGATGCCACGTTTATTCAAAATTGATTACTGATTGATTTTGTATGGGTAGTTATTTTACCCGTTTTCCCCTCCTGTATTGGCTAAACCAACTTCCTGGTTTCTCCTTGTTCCATGAGGATAATTTAACCTGGGTACAGAGAGGTTTATTAAAGTTTTAGGTTCAAGTGATACATTTTTTTCAGTGTAACATCACAAAAGCCTGGCTTTGAAAAAGACTGAAGGCTCACCATCTCAATCTTTTTGTCGGGGTGGAGACAGGTCTCTCCAAAGGCTGTAAAGTTACAGAAGACCTTAATAGAGTCTCTGTGACAGCCCTGATTAGGATCTATCCAGTACTCCCCTATAAAAGCAAATTTGGAGACAATCACAAACAAAAAACATTTAATTTTTGAAGAAACAGTGTTCTTCACATTCGTCTCTGATAAGACCATTTATATTCTAACCATCTTTGTAGTTCGATTGAACCATCATGAGCTCTTTGCAGGTCCTGGCAGGGCTTTCAAATGTCCCCAGAGGTTTTCTCATGAGTTCCACATCATTCTTCATGGAAGAGAGGGTAGCAAAGACCTCTTCCATTCCCTCTACATCTTCCAGAGGCTGATCTCCCTGGAAGAATTCCTCCGTGTTGAAACGGACATCCTCCCCCGTCAACGGGGCTGCTCCTCCTGTCTCGTCTGAGTGCCTTCGTCTTTTCCTTCTCCCTTCGTGAATTGGCAGTGGTTGAACAAATGTTGCAGGGGGTCCCTGATGGTTGGAAAAAATGGTTTATAAAAAAAGCGGTGAAAGAGAACGGAAAAGGATGAAATCAGCAAACCATGGAGTGGATCATCCAGTACTCACTGGGGATCCTGGAGGACCAGCAGGCCCTCGATCTCCTCTGGGACCAACAAAACCCTGGAATAAAGACAACAAGAGACTGGGTCGACTCACTTCACCCCGGGACTTTCTCACACCTTTTGTCTAAATCCCGAATTTATCCGGGCAGATACTGTATGGCTGCTGCTTATAGGATTTACCAGCTGTGTGCATCAGTACTCAGTGGTCAAAGCCGTGACACACTCACTGTCAGAATACGGGTTTGCTTTTTTGTCAACAATATCACACACACCAGACTCATATCCTATTAAAAAGCTCTAATAGAAAAAAAAATCAAAGCTGTACAGTACGTTTTTTTGTTTCAGAGATATACTGTAAACACAGAAGTGTACAGTGATTAGGAAACATAGGACATATAGCCCAACAAATGTACTTTCTCCTTTGTCCCCCGCATATGGACCCAGCAGCTGCTTTCCAAGAAGAGGTGCGATCACATAAATAAGACAGATTACATTACTTACCATCTCCCCCTTAGATCCCTTCTCACCAGCTGCACCCTGCGAGTTGAGATAATGAGTAACTAATCATTAAAAACAAGCACAATTAAGAAAAATTTAAAGTATAAAGTTTTGACATATTGAATTATTCCAGCACTGCAAAATATCAACCTGACATCTAGTTTTTTTTTCTACTTTTTACCTATTGTCAGAAATGTATGCAACAAAGAACCAAATCTGAGAGGTAATATGAGTATCCTTTTTGTTAGTACTTTTAGAAGCAGAATAATTATACATTCAGTTATGAAGGAGAGCAAGAACTAATTAAGCCACTCACAGACAGTCCAGGTAAACCCGGGGGACCGATTGGACCAGATGGGCCGACCACGCCCTAGGAGTAAAAACAATATTTATTTGTTGGGAACTATGGTCCCCTGGTGCATCATACTGTGACAGGTTACCACTTACCCCATCTCCTTTGGACCCTTGCAAACCTTGACTTCCTGGCAGGCCCCTGTCACCTTTCTCACCAGCCTCTCCAGGAGGGCCGATTAAACCAATCAACCCTCCGTGGCCCTGCAAACAGTGACAGACTTTATCATGAATATTCTCAGGGGTCCGAGTAGAGCACATAGCTCCAACCATTAATAACTATGCACTTACTTTCTCTCCTTTTCTTCCGGGGTCTCCTTTTAATCCCGGTAATCCTGGCGGACCCTAAAATTGAAAGTAGAGAGTTGGCCGGTTGAAACTGTGCTGCAAATTCTGTACGGCTTCATTTAACAATGATCATCGCGAAGGAAAAATCTTTTGTCTCATTTAATATGTTCATTCCTCTTACTATTGGTCCGGGTGGTCCAGTCTGTCCTGGTGGTCCATTTAGACCTTGTTCGCCCTTTAAAACGGCAACATGGGGGTGAACGTGAGCATGGTGAGATAGAAATAGTGCAGCAATATTTTTGGCTTCTGGGGTCCATTCATACTAACCGCAGGACCTGGAATGCCTCGAAGGCCTTCTGGACCGGACCTTCCTGGATGGCCTTGGGGTCCCACTGGCCCTGTCTTTCCAACTGGACCCAGAGTTCCTGTGGCTCCCTTGGGAGCAAAAGCACAGAGAGAAACAACAGTAAGCGCTGAAGAAAGATTATAAATGAAAAGTGGAGCTAATAGTCAGAGCTTCGCATTATATTCCTTACTTTGACTCCTTTCATGCCTTGTTTTCCCTCTTTTCCTGCTGCACCAACATGACCCTGTCGGAGATAATGAATGTGGTTGGGACAGTGATTGAGAGTACTAGCTATGAATAAGCACATAACATGACTACAGACATGTATAGGCTCAATAAATGAATCTCACCCTCCGACCAGGTGGCCCAGGAGGGCCAGGCTCTCCAGAGGCTCCTGGCGGTCCCTGCATGAAACAGTAGAAATCAAAACAACAGAACTATCTACTTTACGTAGCGACAGTTGAAGGGAAAATGTTCCAATATTTTCACTTTGCAACAGACTTTCCCTTGAGCTGCAATTAAGAAGAAATCTACTCCCGAAGATGGCCCTGATGGGAGGCAGCGTTTTACACAAAACTGCAGGTGGAGTTTAATGATGGGAGCTGAACATTTCCTGTTGTTTGAATATTTCCAGCATTCGTTTCAGTCATCTCGCACTCTAAACTCATCTACAGTTTATGTGTTTTGGTAGCTTTCTTGTAATCACAACTTTACAGTTTACCGTTTACTCATCATAACTTTCAGTGTTTTGCAAGTGCTTACATCCAAATGCATTCATACAATTAGCTCTAACTATTTTTATTAAATTTAAGGTGGAGGCAGTAAACACTGGTTAAGACTGGTCATTTTTAGGGATTTAAAGTGGTAATTGTTTAAGTGTTTCGCAGTGATGATGTTGAAACAATCACAACCCCGTGTGATTGTTCACCATTAAACAAGCACAAGAAACAATGCATGCAGTCAGATGCATTTGTAGATGTTAGTCCTTTTTTGTGATATGTTGCAGAGGCTTTAATTAAAATGTATTAATGTCACAAACGCCCTCAGACTGTGGAGTGACTTTAATTCTGCTTCATAGAGTAAACACTGTGAAATAATCACAAATTATGGCTGCAATCCCAGCTGCAGCTCTGTCTCTGCTCTAAAAACAAGAGAACACAAAAGCCTATGTTGGACGTAACTTTGTACTTTCCATAAAGTCTGAAGTGTATTTACATGAGTTGAAAAGTGTAATTGTTGCTATGGAATCAGAGAGTAAAAAAAAGTTTTGTGTTTGAAAATCGTGGCTTTTATTTTAATGATGGGAGCCTCTCTCCCACACGCTCAGTAGCACTCAAACACTAGGAGGGGTGGCCTTCTCACTGTCAGCATGCATAACTTAAAGAATTGGCTCAGTTTTGGCCTGAGTAAGAAGAAATTAAGTTCCATGAGAAAAGTGTTCCAGGTTACATAGTTGAAATTTACCTCTAGACTTCTAAGAGCTTTAATAGAGGAACAATAAAAATGTTCCTAAAATGACTCCTTACTGTTTTTCCAATTTCCCCGTTGTCCCCTTTAGGTCCAGGTGAACCATCAACCCCCTGAAAGACAAAAATAATAGAATTACATCAGCATCAATAACAGAATTCATAACATTATCAACAGATGAACGAACTAAAACATTAACTCTTACATTGACTCCTGGTTCACCTTGTGGGCCAGAATCTCCAGGAAATCCAAGAGGACCCTAAGAGCAAAACAAGTTGAATCAAAACGTCTTGACGCACATTTAAAGACCAACTGGCTGATTTTAACAACTGTAAGGAAATGATGCATCCGCTCACCAGGTTGCCTTTAGGTCCATCTTCTCCAAGTGTTCCTCTGGATCCCGGAGGCCCCGCTGCACCAGAAGGACCAGCATCTCCCTTCTCACCAGCATTTCCTTTAACCCCCTGCAAAGAAAATCATTTCAATGTCGAAAATAGTTATGAAAAATCTAAATTAAGTTAAAGTTTTAGCTCCTGAGCAATAATAAAAAAAAGAGAAAATAAAAGCAAAGTCACTCACTGGAGGGCCCGGCTCCCCAACCAGCCCTGGGTCGCCTGCTTCCCCATCCTCACCCTGATGAGGAAAGAGCATTTAACTACAAAACATAGCTTACAGTATGTAGAAAAAAGAAGACGGGGTTTGCTGACCTTCTCTCCAACAAGACCTGGTTGACCGACTCCTCCAGGCAAACCAGGTGGGCCCTGCGTGTCATGAAAAAGGAAAGCTTGAACTAAAACAAGGTTGGGTTTTAAATATTCATTTGATTTCTGAAAATGTGATTCCGCTGTATTTTTTTCTTTGGTTGTCAGCATCTTTGCTCTCACAATGCAGAAACTGGAACAGAAAAAAAAAGACAACACAAAGAAAGTAAAGAAAGCCAGTTGCCGCTTTAGCATTTTCTGCGAATTATGTTTAAATCATAAAAGTTTCTAGTCACCTTCTTTTCTTCATGTTTTTTTGAGGGTCTTTTTTAGTTTGGCTTTTGTTTCTGCATGTACATGCATGACCAAGTGAAGTTTCTGTCAGACAGAGGCATCCATGCAGAGCCACTGAACCCCTGCTGCCACTGGCTTTCCTTAAATCTGTCTCTATCTCATTCTTTCCTATCTTTTCTGTATCAATCTATTTATAGATTGAACTATCTCTGGAATGCTGCATGTCCATGTTCCTTGTGATAAAGCACTAGCGTGAGTCTCACAGCTCTCTGCAGCTGACTGCTAAATAATTGAGCAATATCAGAGACTGCAGAGGGACAGCCTTTACTAGAGGTAAATATAACTGCCTCTCCAGGATAATAGCCTAATGCCTCTTAATGATTCATGGAGGCATAAATATAACTATCACAGAGATAACATTCTAATACTTTTTAATCATTAAACTTTCAAAGGCCGTGGAAAGCATGTCTAAAGACGTGCTTAGAAGACATGAAAGGATGAAAATAAGCTCAACTGCATTGACATTATGATAAAACAGCCTTTTGCACAAGGCCTACCCAGCCATTGTTTAAGAGAACAAGATCTCAAAACCAATTTCCATAAGGTTTATAACACAAAAAATTTAAAAATACTGTGACATCTTTTAACATTTTTCCACAGCAAATTAAAAAGGAGAAGTTCATATTTTCAAACCCCATAGAATTGTGTTTTAAACCAAATGCAAAACCCAAATATGACAAATTATGCAAAAATATGCACATTTATGTTTCATGAACAGGCTGGCTTGAATATACAGTGATGTTGATTATGTTGATTACATTACCTAATGAGACGAAGCTTTTTGTTGCATTTACTGATTCATGTAATTGAATACAAATTATCTACATATGCTCCACTTGGATGTTTTCATGGATGTTATGAAGAAAAAAAAAAAACATTTTACCAGCAAGGAAGAAAAAGCATGCTAATATGAACTAAAATAAATCCTGAGAAGAACAATATTCTTTTCAGTGCATGTTGTTTCTGTGGAATCTAGCAAATGGCCTAATTCTAACGTAGATACGTTTTTTTGAAAAGATACCTCAGCTCCAGAGGGCCCCTGAGGGCCTCTTGGGCCATGCTGTCCTGGAGGCCCCTGACAAGAAAGAAAAGAAACATTTTTATGTGGATCACATAAAACATTCAGCGTTACAAAGTGAATGTGAGCTGGTGCCTCCTAAATTAAATAAGAGTTAGATGTCAGCCATCGCTAGATTGGTTATGCAATGGCCCCAGTATCTCTGATTATTATTGTACTGACATGATGAAGACGTCCAGACAGGTCATTACCCTCAAAATGACAAAAGCTCAGACTCTTTCCCATTTTGCCTCCCACTGCCTCTCTTATTCTCACTTATTAATAAGAAACCTCTCGCTCGCGATATGCTCGAGCATATTCTCTCAGCCAGGGAGAGCTTGTGATTTGACTTGTCTGTGCAGCTTAAGAGAGCACCAAGCAATTAATCTTAACAGTCCTTGGCTTCGGTTTTAGTTGAGTTGATGTTGAGCTGTGCTCTGAATCACTCTCAAGTCTTAGAGGGAACCTTGTGTTGTAAAGACTCTGAAACAGAGAGACAGACAATCTGCCCAGGGAGAGACCATGTGGGACTGAAGGAAACACATCCTTCTGGCACAGAAACATTTCAGCGTTATGGGGAGAACTCTGTGATCCGCAACAGTGACACATGAATAAAACTTTCCCACTGAGTCCTCAGCATCTCCCCTCTCTTCCATCTCTCTCTCTCTTGTTTTGGTTCCATTTTAATGCATTCCCTCCCTAATCTGACTGCAGAGAAGGCAAGCTATAGAGAATCTTGTTGAGCGTGTGTTCATGGCTGACAGCGTTGCAAGATGACTGTCACAAAGGAGGATGCTCATTAGACGGGCAAGGCTGAGGCTAATCTGATTAGCAGCTGTCACACTGTCTTCCTGCTCACAATGAGCGCCCCGCCTCTTCCTTCCACTCCAATGCTCCTTTCTGTCACTACTTTTCTCTTTTATGCTTTTCCTTTTGCACGCTGAGCCACCATGTTCACTCTTTTGGCTCATCTTTTTTCCAAGTGAAGTAGTGGACTTTTGCTGTTGAAAACACACTGATTCAAACTGTAAATGTAAAGCTAATTCTTTCAAGTAAACCTTCATTACTATTCCGATTTTTTATAGAATATAACCAGCGCTGAGATACGACAAAGAGATTGAAAAGACACAAAATTAGTCAGAGAAAAAGTTTTAATGACTATTGCTCTTAGTTAAGAATCATTTATTTGTTAACGGTACTGTTGGGCAGTGATTGTGATAAATCCCTGCTCCAATCTCTCCATTTGTCTCTGCATATGTTGGCATCTTGCTTTAGATTACAGCAATTATTACCGGAAGCTGAGGAATAATTAGCATTATTAGTTACACCTATGTTTATTTCTGTAACAGAAAAATCTAATTATCTTCCCTCACCAAGGCGTTTTCTAAAGGAAAACACAAATTTAGATAGAACGCTCCACATTATAAAAGCTATTGGACTGGAGAAGAAGCTCGAAGTATAAAAGCCTGAGGCAAAGAGTACACATTTCCTCCTAATTTCTGTGCAGTTGTCTCAGTTTACCAATCAAAATGTAAAGCCCAGATAAGCTTATTTTTAAATATGTCTGAAAAGTAGCTTGAAAATAATGAGACTCAGCACAAACTCATTCCCACAGTTAGAAACCACTTGGGATTGGAGGAAGCCGATGTTAATGACAGTCATCAGAGTTTGACACCCGGCAACACAAACAGCACAGCTGTTCCTAATTAGCTTAATGGCCGTAACTAATCAAAGTTTAATAAGATTGGGTGGATTGGCCAGGTACTACATGTAGTTCACACAAAGCTGAAACTGACTGCAGCACAATTATAAAAACTTGTGCTGCCTGTAAGGAGGAGTGTCATGATTTTCAACGTAGTTGGAAACAAATGAAAAAGATGACCTTGGATATTCAGAAAACCCCCAAAAGGGTGAAGCAGAGTGAAAGGAACAATAGTGATGACTGGTATGACTGGCAATAAAAATATATTCACCAGAGAAGAACTGGTGAATATCTGAAAAGGTACTATTATTAGACAATAGAAATCTGACAGAAAGTTAAGCAGCAAGACTTCATCCAAAGGTGATTCCTGGATGTCTGGGAGGAAAGAAAATGTTTTGGAGTGAAAAAATAAAAAATAATTTAAAAAAATTGACAAAAAAATTAAAATTGAGCAGGGGTAGTAGGACTAGAAACAGGAAATCAGAAATCAACCAAAACAACTAAGAGTCAGTGGTGGGGAATCTAAAGGTAACAGTAGCCAACGAAAGGTCTCTGGGGAATAAAATGGAACTCATCAGGTCCAACAGAAAGACTCTGAACAGCATAGATGTGATGCAACCAAACCACAAACATAACCTAGCAAAAAACTAAACTAAAAAAACCCGACCCTTTGTGGCTTAGTGAGGTCATTTCTGGGTTCTTCAGGAAGGTGGGACAGTGTTTTTAAGAAACAAAGTAAGCACATTTGTGCTGTGCCTGGATATAGCTTACTATTATGTACTCTCGTCATGAGTCCTGGCATCCCAGTATTACCAAAACTATTTCAAGCTCACTGGTGTGAAGCGAAGGGAAAACAAAGCTGAGTATTAGTATTTGAACACACTGCATACAAATTTGATTCATTCAAGGAGGTAATTTTGTTTCTTGGAAATTTGCATGGGCACCAGTTGTCACACTAGAAATAAACAAATCTAAAATGAGTAGCTCTGATCCCCTCTCTGACCCACTAACAAATTTGCGCAACACTACATATAACAATAAATTTAACAAAGTAGAATCAGTAATCTTATACTGTATATAAAACAATGTATGGTGACACATCAGAGAAACAAATATTGAAAACAGCAAACAGCTTCTGTGTGACATCCATAGGTTTGAGTTGTGGCTAAAATGGTAAGAACAGCTGACAGAAGGGGGTCATTTTTTTTTTAAGCCTGGCACACACTATATGATTTCAAAAATTATGGTGCTATTACCTGAGTATATGGTATAAAATACATACATAAATTATAATAGCTTTTGTCACGGTACGATGGAAGATGCTGGAATGAAGACCTAGTTGTTGCAGGACAATCGCATCAGACAAACATAACAGACAACTAAGAAATGAGGACTAAGTTATTAGAGTTTAATGTTGACAGGTTGAGGAACAGAATGAAAAGAAGGCAGCAAAGAAGTGAAGAAAAATGTACAAACTCCCCAGAAAATATCTGGAACTGCTTAATATTTTTCACAAGACATCTTTAGTCATTAGAGCATCAAATCAATTGTCAATGTTGTTGTCACATTGAAGGACTGTTGATTCCAGCTCAAGGCCATAGATTTTAGGTTATTTACTGCTAAACTCACCATTGAACCAACATTCCCACTCTCTCCTTTCTCCCCTGAGGGCCCTGGCATTCCCTACAAGCAAGAAAGTGAGATGAAATTTTAATTGTTGATTCACAAAGGATGTGAAGCTTTAAGCTATCTGATATTTATCTTAACCTGTAATCCGGAGGGGCCAGGTGGTCCCTTAAAGCCCCTAGATCCTTCATCCCCTTTAGGTCCATTCAGGCCCATTTGACCTCGAGGGCCTGGCTCACCATCTGTCCCCTGAAATAACCAGAAATAGTTAGCACACCAGAATTTTTTTAAAAAAAACACTCGCTTATGATTTAGAAATGATTCATACAGATGGTCCAGGTTGGCCCACAGGTCCTTGAATCCCAACAGGTCCCGGAGGTCCCTGAAAACAAATTCAACCCACATGCACTGAGACATGTTTGATGTCATTTGCCATTTGCAGCACAGGATGAGTTATCATTGAGATTCATGGTTAAGATGTCGAGAGGTGGAAATTTAGGCTTTTTAGCATCCATAAAACTAAAGGTAATATTATTCCATGTAAATCTAACTTACAGATTCTCCTTTATCTCCTTTGCTGCCCTTTTGGCCTGGTCCACCAGTCTCACCCTGCAGATTTAAATGTATAAAACAACTCATAAATAGCTAAGTCAGAAAATGTGCATGAGCTATACAGTAGAGCTGCAGTCTAGACTTACTGCCCAATACAACTACCTTATCTCCGTCCTCCCCTGGAGGTCCAGGAGGTCCTGCAACTCCTGGCAACCCTGCAGGTCCCGATTCCCCATCGCGCCCAGCAGGCCCAATGGTTCCCTTCTCTCCCTAATGAACAGATAGGAACACAGCACACATCTAGCAATTGCACAAGTGGTACCCATTGCTCTCATATCATAGAGTGACATTTTGATTAATGTGTCATATCATGCAGGAAAATCACTACCAAGATTGCGTTTGCATTTTGTCCCTCAAACTGTCTTCCCTCACTTTTCTCATAATGACACTTTCAAAACATTTTTATACCTAGTGGTAGGAGGTGAGGGTGAACTGAGAAAAAAAAAAAAAAAACAGCAATTTTCCCAGCTCTTACTGGCATGCCTTTCTCTCCACTCGGCCCAGCAGGGCCCACACCGCCTGCTCGTCCTGGTGGGCCAATTGCTCCAGCAGGCCCAGCGGGACCCTTCTCTCCAGCAGCACCCTGAAAATAAAACGAGCTGAGATGAGCTAAAGTGAGAATGTCACATGAATCACTGTTTTATTTAATGCAGTGGCCACGATCAATGGTCACCATAGGAACAGCCTGCTGTTTTATGAGTCTTAACGTTCTATATTACATCAACACAGGTCAGGAAGTGGTATGAAAGGCAATTTCCTAAAATTAAACTTACAGTAAGCCCTGCAACACCAGGTAGACCTTCTCCACCTTTGAGACCAGCAGAGCCCTGCGGAAAAAAAAAAATCATTATCACAATCAAGCAACGAGTACCTTGTACCATTCAATGAGTTTGAAAATACTTTAGCCTTATATAGCCCATATATATATATATGAAACCTATTTCTCAATACTCCACCTGTAATCCAAATCAAAGAGACACAGTTCTATAAACGTCAGAGCAGGCGAGGACATAAGATGTTTGAAAGTTTGTGTTACCATTGCACCAGGGGTCCCTCTGCTTCCTCTGAAGCCTTTCATTCCAGGAGGGCCACTCTTTCCTGGGATTCCCGCTGGACCTGGATCTCCCTAATACCAACACACGACCACCCCTGGGGTTAGATACATAGCAAGTAGCTAGCAGACACAAGCTGTCAAAAATCACACAGAAACAGCAAGTCATATTGAGAAAGTGTATGTCTTTCATTAGTCGAAATACGCCTCGAGCTTCCCTCTGTAAAATTATCACTTAATTAGAAGTCAGGATTAGACTGAGAGGATAAGATATTCAGACAGAGCTAAAGAGAGTCCTTGGGCTTTATCTAACCATATTATTCATGATAGTAGGTGACCTGTCAATGTGATGAATAGCACTCACCTTGGCCCCCTCCTTTCCAGCAGTTCCTGGTAAACCATGCTCACCTGGTGGTCCTGGTGAACCTGGATGGCCTCTATCTCCAGCTGGCCCTGTCTCACCAGACTTCCCCTGAAGATAAAACGCGCGATGTAACAGCTAATCAAAATCACCTTGTTTAAACAACATCTTACTAAAAAAATCAACATCTGTGAAATGTTTTAGAGAAATCTACTTACCTGTGGCCCAACGACCCCTGGGGGGCCAGGAGGTCCAGTTTTGCCTTGGAAGCCCTGAAGAAAAAACGTTTTGTTAGTCTGAACTTCAGTTAAGTTGAATCAGAGTACTTTCCAGAGTTGAAGGCATGTTTTATTAGAATCAATACATCATGTTTAATCTCAGCAGAATCTACTCAATGCACTCTTAATAACATTTTTAATCCTCTCTTTGGGCCCATTTTTTGTTTTAGATAGAAAAATGACTCACTGCTTCTCCTCTCTGACCTGGATGACCTGGTAATCCATCCTTTCCTGGTAGACCCTGAAAACAAAGTTTCTTTGTTGTTGTTTTTTTTACTAACTTAACTGAAATACCGTGGAATGGTTTAGGTGAAAAGTGCACATAGAAAATAAGTTACATCAAATCACACGACTAACACTTAACCTACTCACATTGGGCCCTTTAGGTCCTGTTTCTCCGTTTTGACCCTGTGGCCCTTGAGGACCCTGAAAAAAGAACACAGTTTGTCAGACTCCCTTTCCAAAAGGTTCATCAGGCTTCAGATTATTTGCAGTCAAATAATCTGACTGTTTATTGGATGAATTTGTTTATTCATCCAATAAACAAATCTTCACCTGTTCGCCGGGAGATCCTGGAGGACCATCTTGTCCAGCAGTTCCCTTACAAGAGGAAAAAGCAAAACATAGACAGAAACTCAGTTTAACGTCATTCGCTTAAATATTTCTTTTTCTGTTTAACTCTTCTATGTGAGACGATAGACTGAGGCAACCCCTGCCAGACAGCATGTTTTCACTATGCCAGATGGTCTGTCATCTAGAAGTGAAAAGTAACAACCCGCTCCATCACGGTCGACGCATTCATCCATATTTTATGAGACAGCCAGGTGTGTTTATGTATGTATAACTGCAAGTGCATGTTTGTGTTTATACCACGAAGCTCACCTTTTCTCCAGGCTTTCCAGTTGGCCCCTTTGCTCCTCTTCCCCCCCGGGATCCCTTTGGAAAACAAGCATCTGTCTTATTAGTGCATGTATGTCTAAAGGTGGAAGATAAATATCTAAAGATCTGAAAACCAAACAGAGATCTGCTGGTTCAAGTCACTACCACAACTTGTAATTACCTTGTGGCACCTACTTACACATAAACATTGTATGTATACTTAGCGTTCTTACATTAGGACCTCTTTGACCCCCAGAACCCGGCTGACCGGCAGGACCCTGCATTGTCAACAATTATTTATCACTTACATGATTAGTTATCACCAACATGGAGCTGCATGCGATGTGATATCGACAAAAATGCTAGGGTAATATTTACCCTTCTTCCTTTTTCTCCGAGGGATCCGGTCACACCAGGGAAGCCAAGTGATCCCTGAAGACACAAGTGGAAGTTAATCAGCCTTAGCGCTCCATTTATCACACGTCATTCCCAATGTCTCATTAACTTATAATTAACCACTGTATCAAATTAAAGCAAATCTAATCCATGAGCCCAACACAGCCTTAAATACATCATTCATCAACATGTAATGAATAGATGTCACTAATGAACTATAAATAAAATAGTCTTTCTGAATATGCCATTTATCATACTTTATTTTTAATAAGACAGAAAACAGTCTAGCAAAGGCATATCTATAGCAGCCTAAAGCTCTGATATAGGGACGTGAGAGTGCATTGACTGATGGTAATAGCTCCTTAATGTAAAATCACCTTAGGACCTTGTCGTCCGGGGTAACCTGGCAGACCAGGCACCCCGAGTTTACCCTGGAAAGAGAGAAAGACATGATATAAACATGAGGACTGAAAAAAAAGAGTTGTTCACCACTTTTCTCACAGCAAAGGACAACAAAGAAAGCACCCTCCAATCTAAAGATTTAGAAGGGCTGTCAGAAGGAAATAATTTACTGCTTTTTTGCAGTGCCATAATCTCACAATGGACATTTTAAAAAAATAACGTATGAAATAAACATAATTTTGATAAAATCTCAAAACGACACCTTTTAACACCTCTAACCCTGAACACACGAGATACATTTTGGAATCCAATCTGATGGAAAATAGGGTCAGATGGCATACGCAGCAATTAGACCATGTTAAAGTCAACGAGGCGTAGCAGAGTGGTCACGATTCACTGCGTCTCAGACTGTCTGACTGAGATGAACCAGAGGTGTATTTTGTTTGGAGCTATGCAGCAATGGGAATGTCATACAGGAGACAGGAAGTGGCAAAGTAAAACACATCCGCTTCGGGGAAAACGTAAACTTAAATATTTTCCTCATAAAAAAAGTAGGACCTCAGAAGTACAGAAAAAAATGAAAGAGTGAAACAGCAATCAACTACAGCTTCCTGTTTACTGCTGGACCAGCTTCTGTTTACACTGGTGGGATTTATGGTATTTACTGTTGCATATATACTGTCTGGTGGTGCATTGACGGACCGTCAAGCAGGAGTCTGCATTGTAATGCCTGCATGTCAGGCAGGAGATCAGAAAAAATCATGATCCGATTTTTCTGATTGGACCATGAAAAATCGGACACCGGAAGTATCTTTGGCCTTACACTGCATGCGTCTCCACTCTGCTTCGGTCTGCTGTAAACTTCAGAAGTGCTCTGAGAAGCATAAGTGGAGAATGTGAAAGCCAGAAAATGACTGGTCACTAATGTGTGACAAACACTGGGCAAGGATGGAGAAATTCTCCAGCTGGTGCCTTTTGAAAGAGAGAGAAATTTGGATGTCATTGAGTTATAAGCGATAAGAACTATCAGAAAAAAAACTGAATAGTACTATCAAGAGGAAGAATGTGAAAAGAAGATAATAATTGGCCCAGAATTGAGCCTTGATGAACTCCACCGTTCAGGGAAGTGGTGTCTAAAGAGCAGTGCACAACAATCCGTCTAGCAGAAATGTAAAAAACAATAACAAACAACAAAAAACACATACCTTCTCCCCTGCTACGCCAAGGGTTCCCACATCTCCCACAGGTCCAGACTGACCTTTTGGTCCTTCTGGTCCATCTTCTCCACGAGGACCAGGACCACCACTATCTCCCTAAAGTCCAAATATGTGAGGAAGAATGAGGGATAATTCTTTTTTTTCTCTGGAAGTAGCTGCTGAATAGTCGCAACGAGTGTTGCAATTAGATGAGATTCTCACCCTGTCTCCTTTAATACCCATGTCACCCTTTGCTCCTGGAAAGCCATCTTCTCCCTAACATTCATCAAGGAGACATGACAAGTAGTGACAGCTTTTACATCTTATCATTGCAATACACTTTGAGAAGTCGGTCACAATTTACAGTCAGTCTAAAAACATGGCAGAATTTTTTTTTTTTTAATTTTCTCACTTTTTCTCCCTTGCTCCCCTTTAGACCTCTAACCCCATCTGCTCCCTGTGAAAAACAACAACAAGGAATGTAATTATAACATGACAAGAATCACAATCAAATTCTGAAGAATATACTATTGACCTAATTTTGGATCTTGGTTTAGTTTTTACTTGAATAATATGCTCAGTCTAAAACATTTACTTATTAAGAATTAATCTGTTGATTTTCTCTTGATATGACACTTCATTGCTTTTTAATCTCAATTATCTCATATTTATTTAGCACAGCCATTCTACAGAAAAGTACAGCCAGCCCTAAAGACAGTGGAGCCAAACTGCTGTTTACAATTCACAAAATCAAACACTAAGAAGAAATGAATTTTATTTGCTCAAAAAAGACTCCTGACATCTGAGCCCTGCTTGTTTTTCCTAAACATCCAGTGCACTCCACTCTGTTGATAGAACTCCCTTGAGAACTGAGAAACTCTTCCTCCACCAGTCATCTGCCACTTATCAACACTAACAGCTTGTCCATCAATGGCAGAAGTGGACAGAGGAAACAGCAGAGGGAATAAATATATAAGTGAACATCAAAGATCATGGACAATTTATGCCTTACCTTAACTCCACGGCTGCCTGGGTATCCAACAGGTCCCTGGGAGCCAGGTAAACCCTACATACAAAAAAATATATATTTTTTTCTTTTTTTTGAATAAAAAATGAAATGCTGTTTTAATGTCACCATGTTCCATCTTTTAGGGTCAGAAAAATTGCAAATGTTTCTGAGTGCACAGCACTGCCTCTAATGGGCTAATACTTTAATAAAGATGAGGACATTACTGGGACAGAGTAGTCATAATGACAAGCCTCATTGTGGCTGAATGCACTGTTACAACAGACCGGAAAAAATGAATGATTTGGTAGCTTTAAACTCTCCCTACAACACCACGGCAGATGAGCCTCAGTCATGCAGTTACCCACTTGGACGCCTTTTTCTCCGGGGGGTCCCTCTCTTCCCGGATGACCCTAAAGCAGAGAGATGGATTTTACTTTGTGTGATCTCTGCTAGTGATGCATCATTTCATATCTCTTCATAACAGAATTTTGTGAATGTAACTAACAAATGAGAAGGTGTCACTGAAAGTAAAAATCATTATGAAGTACCATTCTGTCACAAAGCTCTGCAGGAACAATGTAAAGGGCAATATGTGACGCTCATACAAATGTGTTTGACTGCAATGGAAAATTAATTCCTTGTTATGAGCAAAGCCTCCCTGCAAGAAGATCTGTAGTTGTTTCAAATGCCACATTGCACTGGATCAGCTTACATTTGCTACCTAGCATACAGTGCATGTATCTTATATGGCCATGTTGCAATATATAGAGCATGCTAAATTGCATAGCTCTACTAAAAATATGATAATAAAATTTGTTTTAAATTGCAATCACTGACCTTGAGACTTGAGTTTCATGAATGCTTTGAAACTCAGCAAGAAAATATTTGACTGAAATTATCGTTTACAAACTACTTTTTGCACTCACTTGGGTTAGTATGAGACAGAGGAATCTGTCCCATACTAACCCAAGTTAGTACCTTCAGATATTTGTTTACCAGTGCTTACTTACAGGAGGACCATCAACGCCTGGTAGGCCCTGTATGCCCTCTTTACCCTGGGGTCCCTGCAACAAACATGGACAGTAAAGAATACTAAACCAGTTGAGATGTACTTAAGGGACCAATTTACCACTGGACAGGTTACATATCATACTTAAGAGTGTATTTTATTTCTTTTCCACTTCTTGCATCCTAACATAGGACTTCTTCAGTTTTAAATGTCTTTGTCTGTTTGCTGAGTATTGATTTTTTGGTCTAGACCTGTTTTTCTTCAGAATTCTAGCTACAAGTGGTTGGTCATACTGTCCTGCTTCCCCTGGGTGTGGAATGACAGAGGTTGAGAGGTCATAGCTTTATTTCTTAAATCAACTTGGAGACATGTAACCTACCTTTTCTCCTGGCAATCCAATAGGACCCTGAGGGCCTGGAAACCCCTGAAATCAAGCGAAGCAACAATCAGATTAGGTGATAGCTGATTTCAAAATCTTCAGGAGTCAAAATGCTGCTTAAATGTTCACTATTTGATTGTGTGTTTGTAGGATATCTGAGTAAACAATGGTGGTGAAAATGTTAACATATGAAAAGGTAAGTAAGTTTCCAATTTGCTTAACTTAGATCATAAACTGGCATTAAGGACAAACAACCTCTCAACTTCCAGAGAAAGTAACTGTTTTGTCAAAGCACACTTTTAAAAAACAAATCTGAATGTAATAAACTATAAAATGTTATCTATGAATTAGTTATTTCCATGCACTGTATAAAAAATGTAAAAATTTTCCAAGAACATTTGATAAGAAACTTTTCCAGTATTACTTCATTTAGGATTGTTACAATTATTTCTATTTGATAACTAAATTTTTTATTCAGAAATATGCATACATTCCTTTAATATCTGGAAGAATTGTCTTAAACTACATGACTTGCTTCAAATGTTTTCAGTATCTTTAATGTTTGGTCACTCCTCCTTACAGAGCAAACCGTTGCTGAGTCAGGTTTGCTCACACAGCTTTTCAGCCCTGAACATAAATTTCCCTGAAAGTGAGATCAGGGCTTTTCCAAAACATTGACTTTATTGCCCTGAAACCAATTTTGTAAAAAAAAAAATAAATAAATAAATAAAAGCCAGATTGAAAGCTACTGTTCATTTTGAAGACACATTCCTGCCTAAATTTTTACATCCTGAAGTTAAAACATGGTAGAAACTGATTGCATTTGCAAACTGGAATATGGCTTTTTAATGCTGTTTTTGCAGTTTATTCCATACTGAGTGTCCTTCCATCCCATGTCACTGTAGGACTCATTACACTGTGGATAATGACTCTCTCATTAGTTTCAGCTTTGCTTTTGTTCTGTAGTTGATAACAGCGTCTTACACTGCAGCATGCCAATCTTTGAGATACAAAACATGTCTTTCATGAGTAGTACGATAGCACCTATGGTGTTTGTACTTACATATGATTGTTTGAAAAGATAGACGTGACACTTTCAGGCCACTCGGAAATTGTACCAAGGATGAACCAGACTGCTATTCTCTTCTTCATATCTTGGTTGATTTCTTTTGATTTTCTCATGTCATCCCGCAAAGAAACAGTGTGTTTGAGTTGTTGATTTCAAATACATCCACAGGTACACATCCTAGCGCAAATGTTGTAAATTAGCCTATAAGGTATATGGCATCATCGTGAGGGCTTTCCCAAATAGTTTAAAGGCATACAGATAATTTAGGAAAACGTCAACGTTTGAGCAAAGTAATAAAAATAAATCCTTCTGAAATTAATCAAATTTAAAAAGAAGCTCATCCTTACTGACTTAAAACCGAAGATGTTTATTACAAGCAAATAGTGAAAAAGATTTCTTGTGGCTTTTTATGCAGTCTGTGTAAACATCTGGTCTCAGCTGAATCTATTACTAGTGCTATAATATTTCAGAGGCATTATGAAACATGAAATTATGAAACATAATCTGATGGAGAATGAAAACCCTTTGTTTGTACCTGAACTCCTGGATTTCCTTGTTGACCTGGGGGTCCTATTTCTCCAGGTGGACCCTAATAATAGATAAAATAGTGGGCATACATCGTATATAGATGTTCTTTTTAATGACCTGTATTAAATAAAAACACTTCTGTTTCATCAGGGAATAACACTTTGGTATATGTTTTTTTTACTTAACTGTTAAACAAATCTCTTACATTGTTTCACATTTAACCACAAAGAACTGACAAGTAATCTGAAGCGAAGCAGAAAGACTGACCAGGTTGCCTTTTGATCCTTGGACTCCATCAATTCCACTAATCCCCTGATAAAATAGACACATAAAGAAACCAGATTTTATTTAGAGATGCTGCAGTCTCTAGAAATATTATTTACTATAAAATAATTGCTGATTATAATTTCTCTTACCATCTGGCCAGGTTGGCCAGGTGGCCCCCTTGACCCAACAAGACCACGAGGACCCTGGGGAAAAAACAGCAAATATTCAGGAGCAAACCTGGAGTCATGACCGGGCTATGTAAGAGTGGAATACTAAACCACAAATCAAAATTAAGGAGAGGGGCCAAATGTAAGGACAGCAAAACGTCGACTATGTATTTCTGTGACTGAACATGTCATTTTCGTATGTGTCTGCCATGAAGACTGAACTCGCTGGCTTGTGCTTGTGTGATCTGTTTCTTTTTTTTTTTTTGTGATCTGTTTCAGCTTCCCTCTTTGTAGGCTGGCCAAGCCACCTGTTCCAAAACCACATCTGTGATCTCCTGGGAAGTGATTGATATGGAAATATAATCATTCAGGCCAGGATTTTGTCTTTTACTTTGCCGAAACACTCTCTTTGCTTGCTCGGTCTATCTCATCTCATTCACCACCGACCGCATTTCCGTCCTCTATTTGTCTCCTGCTGTTATTCTTTTTCCTATCACTCCCTGTCTCTCTTCAAAACAGAATATTCTTTCCCAATGTTTCTGCAGTTTATCAGACTCTCCCTTACATGGTACACGGCAGCTCTATTTCCTCAAGCACTGAGAGATCCATTTGGAGAGACAAAACCCTGCTGAGCTCTAACCTCACCTACTGGGAGAAAGATAGAAGCGAGTTGTAACCAATTAACCAGTTTTCACAGCAGATGCACCAAACAATGGCTTCTACAAAAATGGTGTGAACGTTTGGTCTGCTGGAAGGCTGTCAGTTTCCTGGATTGTTCACAGAAAGCAGTGAGAATCTTGATGACAAATGCTAAATGTAAGATGGAGTGCAGGGCAAATCAAATGGATTTCTTTTTATAGCTACGGTCTTCACAGTGGAAAAGTGGGTAAGTTATTCTTATGTTTTTTATTATTTTTGTTAGTCCTTGATACAGCGGCTTCTCAAATGATGATTGACACCACTGATAGATTTGTGTAAGAGCCATCAAATAAATTGTTATGAAGACCTGGTGACCAAAGCATGCAACTTTTTGCTTCTGTGCTGCAGTTGTCCCATTTTGGAGATTTGTCATCCTTTACCTTCCTACCATATATGATAAAAAAAAGTTGTTGCCAAGTATTTTACAATAATTACTGATATGAGCAACTATGTCACAGTTATGTCACATAATTTATAACTTATAAGGTCAGTCAACACACATCTGTCTTACTATAATGGCAAGTTTTCTGGCAGGTTCTCTTTCCAATTTTAAATAGTGTCGATGTATTAATGGAAAAAAGTTATTCAAACCAATCTGGTCATATGAATAGCAAACTGAACCCCTTGTTAAATCAAAAACCAACCACAGCTTTTAAAAAGCTTTTAGTTGTATGATCCCTAACCATAACCATATGTTATGGTTAAGGAGGAGCTACTAGCATCACACAACAGAATATATTGTTTGGGAGATAGAAAAACATCACTGCTTGCAGTAAGGACGAGACACACTAATATGTTTTGTTTGTCATCAGATTGATATAGCCCTTTGGGTTTTACCCTGGCTCTCTAGTGAGAATTCATCTGGTGGTGGAAATGCTTTCCTTATACGGCGAACCATAAAATAACACTCTGAACCACACTAATGAACAATGGAAACAAGGCATAAGAGCCATTATCCACAAATAGAAAAAATGGAAATGGTGATAAATCTTCCTAGGAGTAGTTGGCCAACCAAATTTACTCCCAGAGACCACCGAAGAACCCGGATCACCATCCTGATGGGGTAATGACGATGCTTACACTTCAACAATAAGAAAGAGACTGGGCAAAAATTGCACTAAACTGACAAGTCAAACTGAATGACTTGTTGTAATTGAAGGAATCATAAATTCGGCTTCACACAGGAATAAGCTCTTGTTTTGTGCAGCTGGATTCTGCAGCAGGACAATGTTCCAAAGAACACCAACAAAGTCTACATCTACACAGCTTAACAAAAATAAAAAGTTTTTGAAGTGGCTTACTCAAAGTCACACAAATCAAATTGAGATGCTCAGGAGATTTTGTCTGATTTTAAAAAATGTTTGCTGATCTGAAGTACTTTAATTTCACAATAAAGACCTGAAAAAATCTTAAAGAGGAAAAGCAGAGTACGTATCAAGAAGAGAACCAAAATCACATGAGGGTCTGCTGTAGTGAGCTGTGCACATGATCTGAGATAAAAACAAAAAACAAAAAAAAACTATTCCTACATCTCAATACTCACTGGTTCACCTGGTTGACCTCTTGGTCCCACAGGTCCATCAGATCCCTAGAATAAAAGGAAAATAAAATTATTAAATCCAATGCAACTATTCAGTGTAGCCTCTAGTTTGAGAACATTTATGTCCATGGAATCAGTTCATTAAAGAAATTCGCTATGGGACAGATAGCAATCTTCAAGAAAAGACTACCCGTCCTCTCAAAGCTACCCAGCCTTCATCACAGGTTGACTCTGTGCTGCCTGAGCTTCTAGTTTCACATTTTAAAGTTTATATTAGGGATGCACCAGCCAGCTTTTATGCTTTTTGCGAGCCTTTGTGCTAAATTAACTCCAACCAGCAGAGAAGAGTTAATAATGCAAGAGTCTATGACTGTCTTTAATCTTAGCCTGCTTAGATCTGGGATGTTTTTTCCATCTAAATGGTTTATCAAATTGATTTATTGATCTGAAAGGGATTTCCATTTTGATGTTGAGATTTTAAAAAAATCAGCAAAATGAGATAAATATTCATATTTTTTATTGTTTGTTGCAAGTACTTTTTGACAACTTTAGTGCACTCACCTTCTCTCCTGACTCTCCAACAGGCCCATAAGGACCAGGCCTTCCTCTGTCCCCCTGCAAAATAGAAGCATTCATTTATTTATTTATTCATTTATTTTGTTGCTCTAGCAGAAATAGGTCATTATGTTTCCTTTTAGTCTGGCCTGCCATAACAAAAATCATCATAATTACATAATAAACATTCACCTCAGGATTTATAAAGTATTTATGCATGACATGTAAATGAGTTAATATCTTAAAGACTGAATAAATACAGCAACAATGTCAAAATACCAAACAAAACTCACTATGTGTCCCTTGTTTCCCGGGAGCCCTGGCAGGCCGTCAAAACCCCTGTCACCCTGAGACGTTAAAAAAAAAATAAAAAATAAAGAAAGAAACAAATGCATTAAACCCTGGAAAACACAAACACATTCGGCAGTGTGTAAACATTAGCAGAATTGTCTTAAAAGTCTCCCCTGGCAGATCCATCTGCTTGGAGTGTGTGTCAAAGAGGGAGAGGGTGCTTTCAGATTAGCAGCAGGTCGGCAAAACGCTGCTTTGACTGATAAAGACCTCGTTCAGTCAGAACCAGCATCAAGGGAGGCTGATTTATTTGCTAAGCTCTTCCTGCAGCTGTTATGTGTTGAGGTGCCTGGTTGTCAATAATACGTAATAGGCTTGGGGCTGGTCGATACCAAAAGGCTTACACTAGCAAGTGGAGATCGCTGGCTACTGTTAAAATACCTTACTGCATAAATGTGTGATGTTGCTGAATTCAAGGCTAATGAGGACCAATAAAATTAATTAACATTGACATTATTAAGTGAGTTGATTGGGCATTGTACTTTAATAGTATCTGTTGCTATTGCATTGTGGTGATATTTACCTTTGCACCTGTTTCACCAGGAGCTCCACGGCCTCCATCCACACCTGCACGTCCCTATAAGAAACTTAATCCAGTTAATATAGGTTTTTTTTTTTTTATCAGCACATTTTGCACTGTTTCGATCACAATATCCAGAAAGGAAATATATCATCTGAGAGCAAATTCAGTACTCTACATAGCTCACCCTCTTGCCTGACTTTCCATTAATTCCAGGTGGTCCTGGCAACCCACGGGGTCCCTATGTAAGAGATGCAGGGGATAAAGCAAATGGAAAAGAGTGAAAAAGGGGAGGCAAGAAAACAAAACGAAATCGATATTCTGAGAAAAATTGTATAATGGAAGTGCAGAGTAAGGTAGAGAAAACAGTACAGTGGGGCCGTTGTCTCCACTGTCTCCTTTGAGCCCAGATGGACCTGGAAGACCCTACAAAATGAAACATATGTTCCCTTTTACTTGACAAGCCAAACACTGTACAGTCACAACAATCAAAATTAACCCATGTTAAGAAAAAAATTGAATTATACACCTAGAGGTTTTGAGACATAAATATAAACAATCAGTGAGCATGTATTTTGTTGGGTTAGAGTTACAATGACAGAGAGAAAAGAGTGTCTAGAGTTTGAAGCTGAAGATAAAACTTGCACCCTTAATGTTAGAAGATAGGCAAGGCATTGGGGTTTGGTTTAAATTTGATCTGAGTCGCTTACCACTGGGCCTGGTCGCCCTCTAAGACCCAGTGGACCTGGAGGCCCCTTGAGTGACAGCTGAAAGAAAAACATATTTATCTATTATGTCACATTAAGCCAAACGAAATACTTCAAATTGTACATGGAAGGAAACTATCAAAATATAGTAAAAATGACAATGTGATCATCAGTGATCTTTTATTATGACACCAGTGAGGGGAACCTTGGTTTGTTGCAGGATAGCTTGTGCCTGTGCCTCTTGGGGAGACACTACTGGCCCCTTCTGTGAATCACCTCCTCCAAAGTGGAACTGTTGGGAGTGAAAGGAGAAGTCCCAATGCTGAATTCCCAAATGTAAATGAAGCTCAGTCACACAGCCCCCCCTTGTGGTTATACCAATATAAAACATTGAGGGAAAAAAGATGTGTGTGTTTTCCCATGCATTTTGGTGTGCAACAAGATCTTACTGGCAGCATTAGCAGGGTTCCTGGAGGACCCGGGATCCCATCAACCCCAGGAAGACCAGGGCGTCCCTGGGGACCCTAAAACAAGAGGGCGGGAAAAGCATCAGTGTTTGTGCCTCCCGTTATGGGGAGCCAACTATCTTTAATTAGTTGATTTAATTATGCATATGATACTATTTTAAGGGATAGACCTTTCTAATCTTGGGGGTAGAATTTGGCAAATACTGCTCAGAGTTGGGTTAAATCTCCAGGAAATTAATGTAAGGACATGGTTGGAAAAGAGCTCACTTTAGCAGATGTTTAGTCCCATCTGCCAATGCAGATCTGAACAGCCAAGATTTCAGTGACTGCTCATTTGTATTCATGCATAGAAACTTGTGTGGGAGATAAGGAAATGATGTTGTGTGTCATGATAGTTATTTCTCTAAGGTTTTACGTGACAGGCCTGTGTTAGCTTGTTTTTTGAAAAAAAATCCATGCCAGAATCTGCCCATTTGACCTCTGAAGTAATAGATCAGTGTAAGATGTGTATTTTGTCATATAACTGATAAATATTTTTAACAAAATTGAGTATAAAATATTTTTGATTATTGACTCATTCATTTTCAGCTACCTCTTTAACAACTTTATTTAGACAAAGCTATGCTTTGGTTAATATGTCAAGTAAAAAAATATATATTTTGGGGACACAGAAAACAAACCTCCTCTCTTCATTTGGGGAGGACAGCCTCTTTATCCAGGAGCTTTGGATACAAAATAGAGTTGTCTGTAGTCCATTGAATTTTTGCAAACAGAACCTTGGAGTTACAGGTTCCCCAGTCGATGTTGGCTGCTATTCTTTTCCCATGGGTTTGCCGATGCAAACAAGCTCTAAGAAGACATCCCAACTTTCAAGCTAGCCTGTGTGAGACCCACATTACTACTGCTAACCATTGCTTTTGTTTCCAGGACCTGAGCTGAAAAGGAGATTCTGGATGCAGCTGCTTTCACCACCAGCTTCTGAAAGGAAACAAACCCCTGACCAAGCCCTACAGCCCATTGGAACCAGAGCGAAGCCGGCCATGTTGTAAGTATCTTATGCATTTATGTGGTGTTTTTGCATTAAAAACTTAAGAACTGTTCAGAATGGCGCATGCTGTGGCTAATGCTACCATTGATTTTGGATTGTTAGGACTTATTTCCAGGGAGTTTTTAAATCACCAATAGTCTACCAAGATTGAGCTCATCTCTTTTAATGGATCTTTTCCTTCATCTTCTTGCTACTAAGTTGCATAAAATAACAATAAAACGTTTCAAAAATGTCTCTCTTTTTAAGCTACCAGTAGCTAAGCTAAATATGGTGACAATGAGGTTACACTGATAAGAGCCAGTATTCCTGAGTGTGATGAAGAAGAATTGACCTTCAATCAAACTAAGTTCAGTTTATTCAGTTATCTTAAGTCACAATGATAAAATAGAAGATATATAGTATTTTTATTCCAGTCACATAGATTTAATGTGAATAACTTAGTGTCCTAATTTATTCCAGTTACAAAATAAGACAGTCAAGTTCGGTTTATTAGTCCCTCCCGTAAAAGGTGAATCTCAAATCACTGTAAACAACTGCGTCCTCTAATCTCTGATTTGTCACAGAACTGTGAGCCACACTCACCAGATCACCTGGATCTCCCCTGGGTCCTGGAGGGCCTGTAGGTCCAGCTGGCCCAGGAAGTCCCTGTAAACAGAACAGTACTTTGCCAAGAACTAACAAACATGGCTATGTTGCAACATAAACTTTACTTGAACAATAAATGTTCAAGTGCTCCAAGTGCTTAACAAAATTTGCAAAATTCTCCTGCTCAGCTAGTTTACAATAGTGCACCAATTTCCTCATAATCTGTGCAAGAGCACCTCAATAAATTTAAGTTTAATGTTTATGTATTTCTGGAATTCAATTTAAAAAGTGATGTATTATAAAGATTCATCACACAAATGGCTATACATTTCAAGCTTTTACTTCTAATGATTTTGTCTTTCAACTCACAAAAACCAAAAAACTATTTCTCAGAGCTCTACAGTCTTGCATATGTCAAATAAAATATATAGGTCTCACTAAGCCACACCTCAACCACAGACCATAGACAGAAACACCTTATCTGAGTTTGTTGCTCAGTTGTCTACAATTCCAGTAAAAGTTTAAGTAAAATGTCGAATTTAATTTGTAAACTAAGGTCCCAGAGTCTAGAAGAAGAATGGAGATACACAAAATACAAGTGGGTTGAGGTGTTCAGTGTGATATTTCCACAGTCTGTGATTATTTGTGGAGCCATGCACTCTGCCGATGTTTGTCCACTATATTATATTAAGCCCAATGTCAGCACAGCTGTCACACAGTAAATTTTATAGCACTTCATGCTTCCCTCTATTGAAATTGTTTGAAATAAATCCCTGTGTGCAAAAAGTATATATAATAAGTTCATGTTTTTTTTTATAAAATATTTGAACTTTTTAATTCAATTCAGCTTATTTTTATAGCAATAATTCACAACAAATTATTGTCTTGAGGACAATAATTGGGGTCATTTCAGTTCAATGTCACATACATTCCAATCCTACCTATCAATTGGATAGGTAGGATCCAATCACAGCTGATTAAAATCAGCTGTGGTTTTAATGTAATCAGTTTAAAAAGTGTTAAAGAAACTCAACAGATTGCATCGATTCATTGACTTGTTGTATTCCTTCCTCCTTAATGATTAATTTTTAAATGCAATTTTCATATGAATCATTTTTGATTTGTCATTAAGTTATAATCATTTTCATGCAGTTTAATATCTGTGTCTTACCTCTGGACCTGGTGGACCTGGGGGTCCTTCCACTAAGAAACCCTAGAAACAAACAAACTGCATGTAATGTAGATTCAGAAAATACAGTATTCTTCACTTGCACACATAACTGGAACTGCTGTATTAGTAAATTGAACCCTCTAGCAGCTCACTGGTTCAATAATAGCTGGTTCTCCTTTCCGGCCTTTTTCTGCTCTGAGTATAGCCTGTAGTGAAGAAACAAGATACAAATTCCTATAAATGACTCAAAGGAAGCAAAAAAAAACATAACTTTCCAATTTAAGAACCAGATTTACCTCAACATCCAGTGTCTCAGCTCTTTCCCGCTCTGCAAAGTCAAAGTCATCTTCATATATTTCATATTCTTCATACTGTGTGTCGTTCAAAAAATCTTCGTATTCAAGAATGTGCTGAAACGTTAGGAATTTGTTAGTGAATGAGTTCATCAGCGTTTTTATTCTGATGTGACATCACTTATTTTATTGCATTTTATGTAATTTGTCCTACCTCGTAATCAGTAATATTCGGAACCACAGTTACTGTAGAAACCGAGAGGTCTTCATGTAAATCTCCATAAATGTCGTCTTCATACTCCATCATCAGAGGTGTGTTCATTGCTGTGATTTCCTGCTGGCCAGTACACATTTTCAAATGAGTCATCATGAAGGCAAACCAGAGAGCACTGAGACCTCTCTGAGAGACGCAGTGGCTCCCTGCGAAGGCAAATCTTTAAAGAACAATGAATGTTAGGGAAAAAGGGTGATTTCATTAAAATGTTGGATAACTGAGACACAGGTGTGCAGTTAATTACAACACAGAAGTGTAATTAGCTGATAGACTAGATCAGATCCATGTGACAACTGGAAGAGACTGACAGAAAACAGCGGGAACAAGAAAACGTCACTTGACGAACTGGAAATAACAAACATGGAGGAGTCATACAAAATATTTTTTTATTAGAGAGAGAAGTTAAAACCTGGTAGTATTATCACAAATCATTGTGGCATGTCCTTAATTAGCCGCCATCCAAGCACAGAATTCATTTTGAGTAAACTTTAAGATACGTAATTATTCAGAAGAAATTTTAGATTTGCGTCTGTGTGTTTTCCAAAATTACAAATAAACATTCAGTAAAGATTAAACACTTTTTTTGTTTGTTAATTAGGATTCAATACCCGAATTTGCTGGATGAAGATGAAGATTACATGATGAGTAGGATGGTGCTGGTTAGTTGTGATAAGCAACTCGAGTGATAAGAAGAGGAAGGGGTGTTCACTACGGTTAGAAGGGCAGTGTCTGGTTAGAACCACAAATGGTTGGAGGGTATTAGAGTGGATAACATCTACTGATAGATTTGTCTACCTCCTTGATAAGCTTTGATACAGGCAGTGTACTAGGTGGCACCACAGTGGGGCCCTCAGGGATGGAGTCAGGTTTATGCGTTGGCATCACCGTGGTGGTTTGGTCAGTGGGGTGAAGAGTTTCAAAGTCACCCTCAGTTTGTGGTAGCTCTGTGGGCTGGAAAGGTTCCTGTGTCTGAAACTCAGCAGGTGTTGTAGTTACTCTCAGAAAGTCTTCCTCTGGATCCTTCTCTTCATGCTTCTTCTTTCTGGACCCCTTCTTGCCCTTTCCCTTGCCTTTGCGTTTTCCTTTAGAGCTTTTGTGCCTCTTCTTTTTGTTTTTTTTGCCTCTCCTGTCCTTCTTAGAGAGCTCGCTTGGTTCAGTTGGTTGGTCACTTTGCATCAACTCAAGATGGGAGTTCTATTATCAAATGTTGAAATGCAGAGCAGAAGCAAAAGTGGAAAATGGGAAAACAAAAACAAATAGTATGGTAAATAAAAAACACAACAGAGCTCTGCTCATTCCATCCTTTGTTGATGAAAAGCATAGGGAACAACTTATTAACCTGCAAACTTACTAAAAGAACCAGAGAAACAAAAAAAGACACTCGTGGTAACTTTGAAGAAGCTGATGAGATTTAAAGGTCAGGTAGAAACAGGAAATCTGTTGATATAAAAACTATTAGTCATTCACTCCCTAAATCTGACCTTTACAACAAGTTGCAAAAAGAAAACTATTGTTTAAATGAAACCATAAGAAGTCCTGTTTGCCTTTTGCCACAAGCCATACAGCTAACATGTGGAATCATGTGGTCTGTTTAAATGAGACCAAAATGTAACTTTTTTATCATCGTGAAGAGCTGTTTGTGGAAGAAAACTTTGACTGCATATCACCATTCTCATTGTGGAACATAAAAGCCAGATGGTTTGAACAAAACATGGAACGGGAAACCTGAAGATTTGTCTTCTTCCAGCAAAACGACAACACTAAACAATGGCGTGGCTTAGATCAAAGTATTTGATTCATGTTTTGGAATGACACAATTAAAACCTAGTGCTAAACCTAAATAAAGACTTGCAAATTTGAAGTTCAGAGATGGTTTTCCTCCAATCTGATTGAGTTTGAGCTGCCTTCCAAAAGAGAGGGCCGAATGCAGTAGAGGCATACACCCAAAAGACATGCAGTTATTATAGCAGCAAAAAGGAGTTGCTGCTGGCTCAGTGCCTCTGAATACAAATGCACAACAAATCTTCAGATTTTACCAGTAAAAAAAAAGCTTTTCATAGTTTTTCTTCCTCTACCAATTTCTGCTCCACTTTAAGTTGGTCTGTCACATTACATTCAATAAAGCCCTCTGAAGCTTGTTTCTGTAGAGTAAAAAATATGTGCTAAAGTTTATATTTATTATCATCATATGCAGTGGATTACTTTCAAAGACTTTGTGTATGATCCATCAAATGTTAAAACTATTATTGTTCCTTAAAAAGGATGTCCCTTTATTGAGAGATCTATGATGCATGTCACTTAGCTGAATTGCCTGCACCTGAAAATGCTGCTGAAGGCAATACCTGTGAAATGTGACATGTGACATGGTTTAGATCCGCTGGTAAACATGGTCAGTGAGTGAGAGAGTGATGGGAAGTAGGTCAGTCTGGTGAGAGATGTGGACACGCTCTGGATTAAGAGCTTCTCATTCAGCTGTATTTATATGAAAGGCAGCTGCGTGACTACCAAGATGGCCTCGTTCTTCATTCCTTCATCGATGACCAGCCACATTGTGCGCCGTTCATTTATTTAATTATTTCTGTGTACAAAACATGAGCTGAATTAAAACTATGTGCTTCCTGAAACCCGTCCACATGCACAGCTGCATCTTTTCCCCTTATCTCTTTCATTTATCACCACAAAACCATATATAATCATCTTTCTCCCTGATAAAATCGTTTTTTTTTTACATGCCTCGAGGAAAGAATGAGCTGTTGAGTCATTTGCTTCTGGCTTGCTGTACAGATGTGTGGTCGGATGTGTGTTCTTTTTGGCTTTCCTTTCCTGTTTTCGTGTTTTAGTGTGAGAGTGTGAGCTGCCAAAAGTGCACCTGATATTAGAAATGCTTCCATGCTGGCTATATTTCAAAACAAGCCTCAACAGCTGGTGTATTCCCTCTATCTCAGTACAGTTTCTTTGCAGACACACTTTGCAACACACAACTGTGTCTAATGGTAAGCTAATACTTTTTTGAGTAGTTTTATGATATGCAGGATTCACCAAACCCTTTTCAATAGCTAAGGGGACTTGCAGTCAGATGCAATAATCAGAACCCTGCCGTGTCTCTTAGACCATATTATAAAAATCATGATTGATAAACATCCAGTAAAATAACTTGATAATACAGGAAATTCAAAATACAGTGCAAAATTAAAAAAATAAAAAACTTTCATATTTCACTAATAGGTGTAATGAGATATAAAGGGCAACACTTGCAAAAATATATATATAATTTTCCATGACTGAAAGCATATATTTGCAATAGATATACTCTGACATTGTGAATTCAGAAATGTGCATGGAAAATCTCAGACGTTTACTAAGATTTTAAAGTCAGACATGACACATCTAGATAATACCAAGGTGTAAGTGGTACAGTTGGGCTCTTTTCCTTGCAAATCTTGCAAATATGTGAAATGAATCTAGAGCTAAACTGTGCAAACATAGCTTTTTCTGATTAGCATTGGTAGGTCTCTTGCAGTACTGACCTCCTGCTGGTCCAGAGTTTGACTGTTGTATGGCAAAGCCAAGTCACAATCTGGTATGAAGTTCACACAGTAGTTGCCAGCAGCCTGGGGGTCATCCACAACCATCAGCTGCTGAATATCTCCCTGAAATCAAGAAATCAAAAATGAATGCTCCCTTTCAATAAGTGATAAAAAAAAAAAAAAACTGCTACAAAATGAAGAACCATTTTCGAAACACCTTAAGAATGGGCTGGTAATCATTTGGCTAAATCAAAGTGTCAGACTGACAAAAGTGATAGCATGGACACAGACAATTGCTCACAGTCCTCCTGTAACCCCAGGAAGGGGTTCTTTATTGTGCAAGAAACAGTCAAAAAGATTTCTCTCACCCCCACTGTCAGGACCTTTAATTTCCCATTGTGCCCTCCAGGCATAATGCCAGAGCATATTTACAAACATGGACAAAGACAGCACTGCTGCACCCTGCAGCTCTGAGCCCACAGGCTCCACTCGCTTTAGCATCTGCACACTCAACATCTCCTTATAAGATTACTGAATTCTTCGTGGCATTTAAAGGACTAGAAGATTTTTTTTTTATTTATCCTGTAGAAGAACATTAGGTTACATATCAAGTAATAATTGATCAGGGACAATAGTAAACTCAATGCTTCGTACAGCAATGTTACAAGAAATACCACTAAAAAAAGGATTTGCTCCATTATGGATTTCATTTGTTGTTTTGTTGCACTTAAATGTTTCATATCATCAAACAAATTAGAGCAAATATTCAAGAAAATTAACATAAATAAATACAAAATGTAGTTTCTAATGATAGTTAAATTATTTTAAGGGGGAAAAAAGCTATTCTAACTAACCTGGCCCTATGTGAAAAAACTGAAATTGTATCCAGGTTAAATCATGATTTAGCTCTGAAGAATAAGATATTTTGGAAAGCTGAGTTAAATTTTACAAGTTATAATCAAGCCTGATTACTGTTAGACTGTATAATGAACATGTAACCCTAAATAAACCTGAAAGAAAACTTGAAGTTAGCCGGGGGGTCTCAGTCCTTTAATAACATGAATCACCTCAGCAAGTTTTCCAAGTCCTGAAACTTTGACAGATATTTTAAAGTATCAGTATTACAGGACCTGGACATCTTAATTTTAGAGTTTTGTCATAAAAACAAAAGAGGAAAAAAAAATTCTATATATTGAATATGCTGTAGTTTAATAGTGCATTTCATTTTCACTTAGAAGTTCAATGTTCCAAGTTTGAATTGAACAATTAACAGAAATGACACTGTAGTTTCAAATCTGATTCAGGAAATTGGTTTTAAACCCTCGAAATACTTAGCATCAAAACTTTCTATTTGTACTTCTGATGATTTGTTTCTCATTAAATCTTTCTTTCTGAGTACTATGCAATATGCTGCGGTAAATATGTACCTACAGAGTTTGAGGGCAGAAACTGCAGAGAAATGCATAGTTGTTAGCTTGCACTGCTAACAGTAGAGTGATGAACAACTTGCAAAAAGTTACAGTTTTGGCTTGTTAGTGCACACAATATGTGTCAGAATGTTGTGGAGATTGTCAGGATATTTTACAGCAGATGAAACTCCATGAGTGCCAGGTTTACCCAGTCTGTTTTCTGCTGTTGAATCATGAACACTGAGCTAAACTGAGGCCTGTAGTGCTTTAGATCAGTGTTTCCAAACCCTGGTCCCCAAGACACACGGCCCTGCATGTTTTAGGTGTTTCCTTGCTACAATCAGCTGAATCAGGCGTTTTAAAGCAGGAAAACATTTAAACTATGGTATCACTTAGCTTTGATGTTAGAACTTGGATCTGGATTTGACATCAAATTCAAAGGAACCATTTTCCTTTTCCTAAAAAACAGATTTGTGAATTCTTGTGCTCAGTGATGTGGCTAACTACATTTAGCATTAAACTAACAAAGCATTTTACAAACAAGCATCACACCAAAAGTCAATCATGGAAGTTGTAGAGTGATACAATGTGGCTCCTTTTAATGGGACTCCATTAAGTCCAGTGAAATTTACCACAACAGATTGAACCATAACATATTATTAATGCCAGTTGTTTACACCAAGTGTGACAAAAACAGATATCAAATTTAGGGGGTAATAACATTTTTGCACATTATGCTATGTTGGTTTGGAAGCCTTTGTACTTTATAAAAGAAATAATGACTTGAAAACAGCAGTTTGTTATATTTTCTGACATAAATATTTATTTTATGACCTGAAAGATTTAAGTGTGAAAAGAAATTAAAAAATAGGATAGAGAATAAGGGATGAATACTTTTTCACAGCTTTGTGAAATCCATATTTGTTTCTGAATTTAATTGTAAAATAATTATTGGGAAAATGTTAAAAAGTAAAAGTCAAAAGGTCACATTGCTTGCTGTTTGACAGCAGTATATTAGTGAAAGGAGTCACACCCTTTGTAAGCATAACTGTCAGGTGAAATGGTAAACTGGGACAGCTAGGCAGGAATGTGGGATAAATTATATTTGATCGAAACCTTGATTTTGTTTTAATTAATGTCCCATTGTAATCTCTTTAACTGGATTTAGCAGCCACAGGTCAAATAAATCCAAAGTAATAACATCACTGTTTCACAACACCTGAAACAGCTCAAGACAACCTTTGTCAGCAAAATATGATCATGCATAGTCTTAGCTGCAGAGCAAAAGGATAAACCTAGGATTGACTATTCAAACTGCATTTTATGCTTTCAAAACATCAAACATAAAAGGAGTACTTATCCAATTATTCTTCCTGTTTTGGCCACAAGCCAGATCCAAGGAAATAAAACGACTGCACTCAAAGGTGAGAGACAAAGAAGAAAGAAAAGCAAATGGGAGATAATTCAAATTAATCCAATCACAATTTGAAATCAAAGGAAATTCTCATCTGCTCTTTTCTTATGCTTTTAACCCCTTTTGAAAAGCACAAGTCATAAAGCTAATGTGCACCATACTCTGTTTAGTATAAGGCACGAACATCTGAGGAGGAATTGCATACAGAAAACACATCATCTGAATTAGCATTCAGTTTATTTTTTTGGCAAACACTATGTTGTTTTTTTTATCCACTGCCTCCCTAAAAGCCTGCAATCAAATTCACCCATGTCAGAAGAAACTGAACTCTCAGTGAGGATGAGCAGTGAGCCCTTCTGACATGCCTTAATCAGATCAGGAAACAATCCCTTCCTGCACAATATGTGGATAAAAAAACAAGAGTTAAACTTTTATTTTTGCCTAAGTTGCAACAATTGCAACATCTAAAAAGCTGACAACCATTTTGAATAAGTTTTTGATGGTGCAAACATCACATTTTCTACACAACATTATGCACTGTAATAGTTGTTTCAACATGCCCAGCACACTAGGCCAATAACTCTCTTATTACTTGTACTGTTTGAAACAGAATGGATCAAAATTTCCTAACAATGCAATCCAGGTTTGGATCTTATCTTCACAGTCCGTGTGAAGATAAGGCATATAGCAGCCAAAACTAAAACACAGCAGGGCCAAATTGATGTTTACTTTACTGCAACTCCAAGCAAAAATAGTGAGTTTGTGTAGCTGTTTGTAGGCAATCTGGAAGCAATAGGCAGACCACAGTCCCCGTGCTCCCACGCTAAGGTCCCATGATGGGAGAACTGGGCCAGAACATTGGCCACCTCCCCACAACCAGGGCCTGGGAACAGAGGCCCAGAGGTCAGCCTGCTTAACTTCTCTCCCTGTGGTACCAGCCTCACCCAATAGATAGAACTCTGCTGTTGAAATACAACATAAAAATTAAAAGAATACAGAATTTAATTTAAAACACAAAGAGGGTTCTTCAATTTAGAATTAGCTGATATATATATATATATTATAATTGTATAATTCCAGGCCTTTTGTTTTTGTTTTTCTGTGCTGGGTGCACTTTCAAAGACTGATTGTGTATCTCTTTTTTGTTAGTTAAGCAATTCACAACATTCATTTTACCCATGGCAGAGGGAGGGATTAAAACACACACATGCACAAGCACCCCCCCCACACACACACACACCCACACACACGGATATATAGTGTAAAAGATGGGCAGACAGCCCTCGAAGGACAAAAGCTGTTGGCTTGAAAATGCTTCTTGATTATTAAAAGCTAATGCATTTCCAGCATTGCAGCCTTCATTAAGGGTGTGGATGGAGGGGGGCAAGAGGGATGAGAGGGTACTGGGAGGAGGAGAGAGGGAACGAGAGAGAGAGGGAGAGAGAGACAGGGGCTGAGTCTGTCCTATAACTCCTGGGTCTAAGACACATGCAGCTAGAAGATTGGCTCGGGCCTCTCCTAGGGGTCGACAATGTGTCATTTCCACCCGGCTAGATTGCCCTCTGCCTATCTGATATTAATGTGCAAATCAATATTTCAGGGATTAAATTTCCCTTCTTCATTTTTTATGGTTTCTACCTCAATAAGTCTCCCGTCTAATAGAGGAGGCTGGATGATTTAGAAGCCGTTGCTGCAGAAAGAGACAGAAAGAAATAGAGAGAAGCTTTGCAACAAGGCTATCGCTGCATTTTAATGTTCCTCTTCGTGGATCCCCCCCATAGGCCTTTGGTTAAGAGGGGTATATCGCTGCTTTACAGTGTAAAGACGGCCAATTTGACTAAAAAGGCAGAATAGGAAAATAGGAGCATGGTTGAATACTTAAGACGCTGTCGTAATCCGAGAAGCAGATATTAGTAAAGGGGGAGCTTCCCACTGCCTCAAAAAGACACACGCGGAGCTACATCCGAACCTGCATTACCAGCTGTCATGCTTCAGTGAGCAGTATAGCTCACTACACGCTGGACTGCTGGAGCAATATCCATTTTTTTCTTCTTTATTTTTCATCTCTTTTGAATAGGCAACCATCGACACCCGTTGGAGAGATTTACTCTCCTGCATAATAACATCTGGCGTGCGCGTGTGATTGAAATGAATAACTCTGACACAATGACCTGCGTATGATTATCGGGGAAGGGAGGAGCGTATTACCATAGCCATAATGCTGCATCTCATTGAGAGTCAACTAAATGAGCTTGGACCTTCTGACTACCAATAGACATTCATTAAGGGGCAGTGCACACAGAGGCCTCTCTCTGGCTATAGGTGTGTGTGTGTCCGCGAGTGTGTGTTTATTTAATTTGCCTTGCTGGGCCATCTGGTGTGTGCATCGTGCACGCCTGTGTCCGTGCGTGTCCAGCAGCAGCACAGTGTGAGTTTTCCTCCATTCAGTCCAAATTCTCCCCTCATTCACCCTTGGCAGCAAAGCAGTGTGGACTGTTTTAACGTACCCTCGATAGGTAGAGTGTCAGCGAATGAAAGTAAGAAAAAAAAGAGGGAAAAAGAGACAGAGGAAGAGGCACAAAAGAACTCTAATTGTAGCTCGACCGCTTGGCTTCCTCCCTGATTCATGGCCATTGCAATGTGAAAAGCACAACCGCCCTTCCTCCATTATCAAAACGGCAGGCCTACACACTCTGACGTCCAGGCACACATGCTCCCTGAAGGGAATCATGTTTTTTTTTTTGTTTGTTTGTTTATTGTTTTCTTGTCTTTTATCAATTGCTCCAATGACTGTTGTCCTTCTTGGCACCTGTTTTCTGTGGTTTCAGTGTTGGGCAAGTCCAGTGTTCCGTACTTAAGGGTGGAAATAAGTTCTTTAAGTTTAAAGATGTGTACCTGCACTTGTTTTTTACAGTTTGGGTAAATATGTCCTGTTTCAAGCTGTCTCTTTTATACCTCCTCGTCTCCCTTAGATTTTCTTTTATGCAACATCTATTACGCAGCCTTTTAAAATGCAAACTTTTTGATGCAAAGATATTCAACATCTGAACCTTTTGTTTGCACTCGTGTGTGCGTTTGTGATGGTTGACGATGTGCAGTAGTAGTCGTGTCAGGGTCTTCTGGCCCAGGGAGGCCTGAACAGGGGAGAAGCTAAGAAGTTCACTGCAGCTCAGCATCATGCAAGAGAGAGGGGAGCTTCCTGTGTCAGCCCTGGGGCACCACTACTAACTCACAGTTTCTTTCTATCACACACACACAGATGCACACGCACAGACTCACACACAAGCAAGGCACGGCGGAGGGTTAAAGACTTGGAACGAGATCAAGCTCGTGCATAGCTCCCGGGGAGGGTACTTGTGAATATGCGAGTTTTAGTGTAATTAGCACTTAATTATATTAACATATGCAAATTGTCAGGCGGAGAGCTTGTACTGCCGGTGGGTATCGGCTGAGATACAAGTGCGTCTATTGTACCACGGCGGCAGAAAAGAGAATAATGGGTGTGTGTAAGGCAACAGGCCAGCAGCAAGCAGCCAGCCCCCAGTGCTAGCACCTAACCAGCTAGGTCATTTAAGTCTATGGATGGCCACTTTGCCAAATTTCATTAGTCACCATGACGACATTTCTAATTGTCCAGACTAATGTCCTTGTCCCTGATTTGTCATCGGTCGGAATGGGTGAACCGAGCACCTTCCCACCCCCAAAAGTAGAAAAAAAGGCCTGATTGTCCGAGATTAAACAAGTCCACACCGACTCTTGTTTACAGCGTTTCGCTACCGTGATCATTTGCATATTCAAAAACACTGTCTGCCCTGTGTGTGTTTGCATATGTGTGCAGGCCAGTCTGTCTGCATGTGGAGACAACATGTTGGGACGGGGGAACAGCAGATAATTTGTGTGCCACATATGTAACACACTTACAGACCATGCAGCAAGACAAGTGAGAAAAGTGTGGGACTGGCGTAGCCCTGTGTGGTAGTGCCGCTGAATGTGTTTTATGGGGATTTCACAAAGCTGAGATTCAGGCTAAGGAGGTTTGGAATAGAAGAACAAGGACGAGGAGTTCTGTCTCTGAAACTTCCAGACCTTCTCTTCATTTCATCTAAATATCTAATTACAACACATTAAAAGCCATACCGCTGACTGAGCAGCCTGACTTCCCTTTATTGGAATAGGGTGGACAAACATTAAACGTGCTGTGCTTTCTGAGAGCCAAAGGTGGATAGAAACTAGGCCTAGTTTGGTGCTACTAGTACTTGCATGCTAATCCTGTTTTTTGACAGGAACATAAACTGATATAATTGCTTTTCAGAGGCAGGAACGGCAGTTTATACAAGTGTGAAAGCACGGGAAAAGGGATTAGCATTATTTTGCATAATGCTGGGCAGGCGCTGAATGGGGCATTGAACGCTTGACTGGGTGACAGAGATGAAAGAGAGATGAAATGCTCTACCCCTTTGCTCTTTCTCTCGTCCCTCTCTCTCCTTCTCTCCGTTTGGCCCTGTCTCCCAGGCCGCTACCAGTACTTGACTGTCTGTGCCGGGGAGAACCCCGGAAACACAAGACCAGTGTTTTCAGGTGTTTGTTCAGACTCCAGCAGAAGGAAGTTGTCATGTGGAGCAATATGTATGATAATAGAGTAACAGTGGAGACTGGTAAAATCCCTAAGCCTCCATATATATACTAAACTGGATCCCTAAAGCACTGGAGTGTACAATTATGTAGTGGATGGTCGAGGCTCAGGTAGTATTTACATGGAAGGAAGGGAGCGGCTTTCGTGGATCAAATCAAACTACACTGCTCTTACATTTTCCTTTATTGAGATGTTTGCCAAGGATTTGGTGGGATATCATCCAGACTGAGGCAACTGTGAAATTTCGAAGCAGGTGTGTTTTATGTGATCGCCCGCGAGTGCGCGCGTGTGTGTGAGAGAGCTCGGAGGGACTGCCAGGGTGGTTTAAAATCGCCACCGTGACTACCATATGACCCAGCTCGACATAGTAAGTAATTTATGATCAACCGTCATCTTCTGGTGTATGGAAATGATCCAGGGTTAAGGGAGGGGCATGAGGTTAGACGGTGGAGAACATGAGCAGCACAAAGGCCGGTGTGGCCTGTTTTTGTTGTCTCTCATTGGATGGGATACTCTTTCTTTGACCTTTTGCACGCCTTCCTTCGCCTTTCATATGCTAATCCCCCGGACAGACCCGAGGAGGAAACACGCTGGAGCTGAGTGGAAGAGGACAAAGACTTGCTCTCTTATTCTCTGCCTCCTTTCCACGCTATATCTCCTCTTTTCTTGCCTCTTCCCCTCTCAAGCAACTTGACAGATTTTGGCTTGAAAGGAAGTGAGTGCTTAGCGGATGAGAAAGGTGTGGATGCCATTCTCACCGTGACCCACACCACCTGTGAGGATCAAGTGTGCTGCACAGATCCTGAGTTATGTGTACGTGGAGTTTTATCTGGAGTGGCCCTTGTGGTGTGTATTGACATTCGGTAATATTGTGAGCCACGCTGCTGGTAGTGCTACAGCACAGGCCGAGTCAGTTAAGGAGAGATTTGTTGCTTTTCTTGTAGCTCCAGTCAGATTGTTGTAAAGGCTCTATATTTTTTCTGTCTCTCTCAGCTTTGGCAACTTCTTTCAACCAGTAAAAGAACTGTCTCTGGCGGGGTAATAGGATACTAATATAGTTACTAAAACCCTCCCCTAACATAATACTCCAGTGCACCACTCTTCAGCATGACGTGGTTTCAAGGCTCTTTTGACTCTGTTATGGGAAGGGGGCATGTTATCTGTAGGAAATGTAATTTTTGTCCTCATTGAAATCGTTCATTATTGAGCGCGGTTATCTAAATGTTTTTGTTGCTGTTGGTCCAGCGCCAGCAAGGATTGCGTTACCCTCTCTCTCATGTCTCCATCTCTCTCCTTCTCTCTCTTTTTCTCTCATCTCGACAGGCCTTCATTGGTCTCTTAAGGGAAAATAGAAAGTGGGGGATTTTTCTCTACCCTCTGTGCTCTGTCCCGTTCTCAGGCTCTCCTGCCTATTTTGCATCAGACATCCCATACAGAATATTAGCCATGGAAAAACACGGTTCTGAGTATTTGGAATAATATGTTTATTCTTTTCATTTCAAAGTGGAAGTGGGGGGATTTCAGAGGGTGGGGAAAGAACAATCAGGGCCGTGTGTTTGAGTATTCTATCTGTTTGATCTGAGGTCCTGAGGGCCTTGGGGGTAGCAGAGATTCTCAGGTTTAGGTCAAATAAAATAGACTGATGAAAAAAATGAGGCCTCTCTCTTGTATTGCTGATTGCTTTCTCTGTATGTCCTTTTGGTGTGTCCGTCTCATGTTCTCCTTTGGTTTTTGTCTCATCTCTCATCAGTGGATGTTTTTCTTTTCCTCTCTGACAGGTGCTCTAATGCTGGGAGTGAACGCAAAATTACTAGGCAGTTTGAATGCAAAGAGAAACTACTAATTTCATACTACATATAATATATACAGTATAATATGCTGCTTTATTTTAACTGACATAAGTCAGTTTATTTTCACATATTATTGAACATATGAAGTAAAAGCAAAAAGATGTGGTATTCGATTAATTTACGACTAAAAATCTGAAAAGTGTCCGATTGTATTCAGGCCCCCTTACTCTGTTACTCTAAAAAAAAAAAAAAATCAGTCTAACTGTCGGCCTTCTGAATCACGTAATTAGTAAATCAAACTCTTTTGTGTGCAAATAATTATCTGCGTTAATCCAGCTGTTCTGTGAAGACCTTAGCAGGGAGAAGGAAACTGGACAGGGTCAACAAAAAGATGAATGGCGTTAAATGTAGGCCAGTCTTAGAAATAAAAGTGATAGCTGCTAAAGACTTAAACTTGAACAGCACGAACAAAACACTGAACCACAACGGACAGGTTTAGATTTAATCATATCCATGTGTTAAAATGACCCAGTCAAAGTTCAGAATCAAATCTGTGGCTGGACGCAAAGAGGGTGTAAGTTATTTTGCTACGAAGGATAGGCGGATATTTCAGATCAAGGGCTGAATGCAAATCAGTTCAGTTTAAAATGTTCACCGTTAAATAAAAAGAAAAGGCACATATTCATGTAAAAATCCTAGAAGAATACAGTACATGGTATTGTGACAAGATGTAAAAAAGTTTATGCCGGCCAGACAGTCAGGCTCTGACATTGATTGTCCTCTACAATTCAAAATACATTCACTGTGAAGGACACTTCCTCAGCTCTTTAACTCCATGTGAGAGCCTCAAAGTCCTTACCTCACATATTCACCAAAGTGTTCAGCAGCCTTTTATTTTAGAAAGGTTTGTCCCTCCTGTACTTACCAAGAAAACAATATGCGGTACAAAAGGTTATATGCCACGTTCTATCGATTGCTCTCAGAAGTATTTTCAGAGCTATGAAAGCTGGCAAGATAAAAACAAAACCATGACAAATATGCACAACTACTTCATTCAAACAGAAGAGGCAGCAATCTCTGAGCTTGGAAGGGGAAACAATAAAAAAAAGTTGATGAATGACTAAGTCTCTCCAGGTTTAAGAAAAAAAAAAAAAAACACCCCACAATAGCATAAGACATCTCATGACAAATGATACATTCTTTTCCCTGTTGGCCAAAGACAAAGGAAAGGATTGAAAAGGCAGAGAGCCCAGTCACAAGATGTGCGCATTAATAGACCTTAAGGAAAGACTGAAGTCTGAGAAAACACAGAGACTGTGTCAATAGGGAATAATCATTAAAATGTATAAATCAGATTAATCCTGCTTTCTTTTTAATTCACTTTTTTTTCTGCATGTGTCAGTGTTTGAATTTATATTGCAGGTTTGTGACATGATTGACATTTGGTATTCCTGAAGGCAATTGCATGTGGATATCAAGGCCATTGGCAAGGTTTGTCAGGGAATAAGTGGCTAATTAATTATGCATGACTTGTGGCCTTAAACAAACAGTGTAATGAGAGTTGAAATGAAGAAACTAAGGAATTTGATTTGGATTGCATGGAAACGCTTGTTCTGATTAGTATTAAATTCCAGATTCCACTGACATACAAAAGCCCTAATGCATAATTTCAGGAATTCATTGAAATGGCATTAAAAAGCGATATGACTGTGCATGACGTCCCTGCTAAAAAAGAGTTTCTCTATGGTATGCTAAGGATTAAATTACAAATAACACTTTTCTGTTCCAGTTGCTAAAATACTCACTCGTAAAGGCCGCCCTAAGAAAGTCTGGTTGTGTCCAATTTGTATTTGCTGGATTAATAGCTATAAAATAAATTGTAAAACGATTTATTTTCCTTGTGTTGGTCTCAGTCTGTTCCAAAGCAGAGAAGCAAACATGTGTCTCCACAACTCCCCAAGGAGGTTTAAGCCAAAAGTATCCCTCTCAGAACCCAACTTCTTTTTCTGGCCTGGCACCAGCTGTGGAATAATCTTAAATTATTTGCTTTTTCAGAAAAGGGGGTGGGAGGGAGAGAAAGAGACAAGACTCCTCTTTTCTGTGACAGTAAAAGAAGAAGAGCAGAGCAGGCACTGGAATGTTCTTGTATATGAAATTGCAGGTATTAACAAGGCTCATTTTGTCAGCGGTTTTCACTGATGTATCAGTTCTCCGCACCTAGACTAAATAGTGAGGGGAGTTTTGCTTTGTTTCACCACGGCAAAGATGAGCAGATATTAGAGAGGCTTTGGAGGAGCGGCTAAAAAAGCAAAGTATTTTGAAGAATGGACCTCTTCTTTAATGTTATACCTAAACAACTGCCACGGCGTGGTGATGGATGGTCTGTTAGTCTTAAGGTTGTTGGAGACCCTCACTTATCCTTTTAACATATTTTGAAATGAGAAGCAGAACTTTTCATCTGCACTTGAAACATTGTATTTCATTTTTTGATAAAATGTCATTTTTCTCTAGTATTCACAATCTATGGCGTTTGTACATTTTACTTGTTGTGTAAAAAGCAACGCCTTGTTTAAACAGACAAAATGATTTAAATTTGGTTCTATTTTTGGTTATAAATAAAAAAAGAAACTAAGGTAATGGGTCCATTTTTTTTTATCTGGTTCTTTCTCAGCAGGCTGGCCTAGACGGGGTGTTTATTTGATAAAGGAATATTGTGGAGTTAATCTAAAACTATGCTAATTACATGTGGCAGTTGTTTGTTTGTAGTGAAATCCAATTAAATTGTACACTTTTCCACTTCTCTGCTCTATTTTTTTGTGCTCCCTTTTCTCTCGAAGCTCTTTTTCTATCCTACAGAAAAAGAGCCTGTGATGGCATAAATAACAACGGAGCTTTGCTTGTGGGTTTTTTGTGAGAAGAGGGCAAACTCACAACAGCTGTCAGAAAAAAGGGGGTTTGTTTAAAAAGCAAATGGCTTTGGTCTAAAGTTCATTTGGAGACCTCTCTAATTAAATAGAGAGCCGGAAGCTTAAGTTAATTAGTAATTCCCTGGGTCCAGAAATTAAACCTGTCACGAGTAGTCAAGCTCTTGGAAAGCCCAAAAGGTATTGTGTGTTTTTCCATACACCCCTTGTTTCTGCTTCCATCTGTATGAGGCTAAATGGGTGTTCATATTCTTTTTTTCTAATGTAAGGTAAGCACTTTTTTTTTTTTTTGTCCTGTTGAAAAAGCTCGAGACATTAATGATCTTTTTGTGGCGTGTCAGAGAGGTGTTCAGGAGATGTTTTAGTCAGCGGCGCATAGCTCGTGGCGTCAGTCAGGATACCTGCCCTATGATTATTTTTATGAAAATAATGACAGGGCCAGGGCCCCGCCGAGTGCTGTCTTTAGGAAACAGTGGGGACCTGAACTTTAAACTTTTATTTTCAAAGGAAGCGGAAGATTTGCGGTGGATTCGGTACGCACGTCTGAGAAAGGACAATAAAATATCTGCGGACAGTTTTTGGTTCGTCTCTTCTCTCCCCTGGGACTGTAATCAGCCTGATAAGGGCAGGTTCAGCAAACATAAATCAGCTGACTGTGACACACAGGAGAGACGAGGTGTCCCTACCTTCTTAGGCCATAATTGAGTAATAATAAGCATTTGAGACAGCCGGCAAACACACGGCTGCTGTAAAACCTGTTGACTTGCGCAGTGTTTTCTGTGTTCAGACATATTTCCATGTTGTCGCTTGATTCCGATAGAACTCTTTCACCAGTTAGCTCAACATTTGTGACATTTTTTTTCCTTAAAAGGAATTTGGCAACAAGTAGCAGGAGTTGCTACATTAGTTTGTAGTGCTTAATAATAGCCTTCAGAGAATCAGCAGGACCTACTGGTCTTGCAAAAGATATTTGAAAGCTGGAAAATTACATCATGTTTTTTTTTTTTTTGCCTTCTCTACTCAAGGATATTGTGTCAAGTCATAAACATACACACAATCTTACAGTATTTTACATGCTCACGGAGTTTTGCAGTTTGTATTTTGTAACATTAGCAGAGGACCTGACTCTAGTGTTATTGAATGCAGCATAACCCTGTCATTTATATTTGCCAGGTGAATATGAAATGCCTGCGTCAGAGGCTGCTTTCTGTGTCTGTGCACACTACCCTTGACTGACGTGGACTGTGTTTGCTTAACCTCTTCTGAGCTGCACCACCAAGGCCTTGTCGATTTAAGTGTGGGGGTGTGCGTGTGTGTGTGTGTGTTTGAGTTTGGGCAAGAGATTTTGGCAATGACAGCTTTCACTTTTTATGGTCTCAAATGTGTATTTCCAAACAAACTGACTGAGAGGCAGGGTGAAATATATTAAATAATAATAGTAATCAATACAACTTAGAGATATTTGTGTGTGTCTATGCACCTCTGAAACATGTATTTTAGAGATTCTTTTAAGGATTTGTATTTAGCAGGATTATTAATTTCAGTGGCAAATAATCCCACACTGTCAACCCCTTCAGCCTGATGTGTTTTTGTAGAGAGGAGGGGTGTGTGGGGGTGTGTGTGTGTGTGCGTGTATGGTCTCATGATTTGGTCTCATCCAAAAGATAAGGCTATGATTTATGTAACAGCTTAACCCTCTCATATTGTGTATGTTGTACCTTACAAGAGCATGATGAGCCGGGTAGATTAATATTTATTTAGCACAGGCAAATCAAGGATTAAGCAGTCATCATTTTAGCACTAATCCACGTCTCTGATGAGATGCAGAGACAAAGCAAAACAGATTAGTACACACATAACACTGCAACACCGCAATTAGAAGGTGACTTGCTTTCGTCGGTTGTCCAGAAGTTGATAGTAGATGTGGAAAGATCTGCACAAACGCTCTCTCAAGTTGAGTTTTGCTCTTCTCGATTGCTAACTTTTCTCATTTTCACAGCAGCCCATCCGTCCTGAGAAGAAGCCTTTATTGAAATTAGCAGTGGTTTGCCTGAATCACTCATCTGACGTAAATGTGTCTCATGATCGTTCCACTGTCCGAACACACACACACACATATGCATGCTCTCGCGCAGCCACATACCCGGATTCACTCGCGCCGACACATACACACACAGGGGCGATGAATACTTCTTTCTTAGCTCCAACCACGTGGGAGAGGGACAGTTTGCCTAAATTGTGCTAGTCTCTGCGTGCGAAGGGGGGTGCGCACGTGTGTATGTGTGATTACTTGGAACTCTGTAAATAAAATTACATTCTTTGCTAATTGAGTTTTGTTGCTGTTCTGGAGATGTGGCAAAAAAGATGAAAGCTCCCTGTGTATTTCTGTGGGATCGCATATTGCAAATGTTTGCATAAGCATGTGTTTGAGGGGTGCTAATTTAGTTTGTCCTTAGTGGTCTCAAGTGGTATCCAACCAGGATGCCTTGTGTACCTGTCAGACTTTACTCTGATGCTTCAGCCTGAAGACAGAATGTGCAGACAGTGAGAGGCTAGTTTGAAACTCTGTGCGTGGTTGAATGTTTGTGCTTGGGGGAACCCCTCACATGACAAGGATGGACACCCACTCAATGAAGGGACCTAAAATAAAGCAAAACAGAGCTATTTCATATGGGTAGGAGTGGTGTTGAGGGAGGAACAGGGGGTCCATGCCAGCTGTTAGGCTGATTGAGGAAAAAATAAAAAGAAGATAGATAAATAATGCGAATGAACGGGCGAGTCATGCTGCGACAGAGAAAGACAGGGAAGCAAAAAGAGAACGAATGCCATCCTCAGTTCCCCTTTGCCCTCCTTCCTCTCTTTCACCCAGCCCCTGAATGTTAATGGCTTTTCTGACCCCCACCCTATGAGCCCCCCTCACCCCCCTGTCCAACGTGCACACACATATATCCCTCCCCATGGACACTGCCGCATTGTTTGTGGTAGTGCTTCTATTCTTTCAAACTTAATTACCTTCTTGGCTTTTGTGGCATCAGGGGCTGGAAGTTTTGCTCCCTGGCAGTGGAGGTCGTCACACATTCTTCACAGCGCTGGGCTTCGTTGGAGGAGCAATGGGTGCAGGGGTTTTGGGGGGGGAGGGGGGCAGAATGGGGAAGTAAAAATAAAAAAAGTGAGAAGCGTCCACATCATCAAGCTGCAAGCATCTTGCACTCCCAAGGTAGCTTAAGTAACCTTTGGTGCACGTGCACACAAGCACGCCTGGTTGTAATAGCCAGGACATAGGCTGCCCTTTGTTTGTGCGGTTCATTTCCAATCAACTCTAATTAACTAGAGAGTGTTTCCAGATTGTCGGCAAAAGAAAAATCCCCATTTTTTTTTTTTTTTTTCACTCCGCTCGGTCTTTGCTGTTTTCTCTTCGTGCAAAGGGAGGGGAAAAAGTGGAGGCATTAGCTATGTAGATTGGCTTCTCCTTTGATGCCAGAAAAAATCTTTAGCAAGGGCAGTAAGTGGGGACTGTGACCCAGCAGTGTCTCACTGTTTATTTTTATGTTTCTCTTTGAATTTAGTCTGAAATATAGCCGCTTCAAAGCCGTGAGGCCTGGGTATATATTTAAACTGGCCTGTGTAAGCCCAAAGTTCACTTGTAAGAATGTTAAATCCAGTCAAAGTTGCCTTTAATCCATTAAACTTTGTCTCTATGAAGCTGTACAAGCAGCAGATAATCGCCGACACTGACCTTTATGGTAAGCAGTCTACACAAGTATCGCAAACTGAATTGGAAATCTTTGGAGTGAATGTCTTTGGGTCTGTCTTGTTGTCGTTTGGACAGAAGCTGCTGTAATCAGTTCTCAATCAGATCCAAAAGGACTCAAATTGCCATGGATTGTTAAGAAGGTTAATGATGACAACAACAACATACAATAAATTCTGCTCTGCCTATACATTTGCATACTCTTGACTACAATTTTATTTCTCTATTGCTCCTATGAATCTCATTTGTTTCTTTTCATCTCCAGTGTCAACTTGTTTTTTTTCTCCCTAACAATGAAATATCAGCCTGAGGGGAGTTAGGTGTAATGTTACCTGAGCAACCAATGAGACCAATTTACTTGTCATCAACCTGAGGGATAGAACCCACATACCTGGTCTCAGAAAAGGATAAAAATGCCTCTTCTGTCCTCTACATTCTTCCCTTATAACCCCACCTCCTGTAAGTCTTGTTTTTCTTTCGTTCGTTCGCATTTAACAGTCCCGTATCATTGTTGATGTTAACCAGCCTTAGGTTTTCCAAATTTTTCTAAAAGACATTTTAGCAGTGTGAGTAATTTGTTTAACAGGATCACTGTGTTAAAGTGGATCTTAAGATGTCTGGGCTGTCCAATGCAATAATGACAAGGTGTTTCTTGGTAATGAAGGCCCTTGCTCACAAAGGAGACACAACGGAGAGGACAGGGGGACAAAAAAGGGTGTGGGGAGGCACTGCTAAGATCTACTGAAACTTGTGTCTAATATTACACCTTTAGGCCACGAACAGAGGCTGCATTAAAACCCTTTGTGTGTGTTAAGGAGCAAAGAAGACAAAAAACAGTTGGTCATGCTAAAAGCCCTACTCCCCCTGCTATCCTTTCCCATTTTCTCCCTCTCTCCTTTCTTTTAAGATTTTAAACAGAGCATTAGGCTCTCCTCTGTGATCATGTGCATATGTGTTTGCGCATACATGCACAGGGCTCTTTGATGGCAACCGAAGCTTCTCTTGCATTGTGAGGAAGGGAGGTAATTCTCCTCCTCCTTTATCCAGTTTGTTTTTCATCCCTTCATCTTTGCATGGCAACAAATAAACAGGTCTAATTAGACAGAGTAGGCCTATTCATGGCGCTGACAGTGGGAGATGGATGCAGCGACATTCATTCCGTCTCTCCCCTTTGTCTTTGGTTAATGCTCGGTGACATTTTGATAGAAGATTTGGTGTCGGACTGAGGGGCCACATGCAGGGAGAGGGCTAACCTTCTTGGAGACCTTAAAGAATGGACACACAGCTATAGTTTCATGCTGTCCTCTGACTTTGTTGTTTGACATTAGCCGTCTTGGGTCGCGTCGGACATTTGGCCTAGTTGTATTCTTACCACTCATTAAATCTGTTCTCACATTCCCTCAGCCAAACAAGAGTAAAAAAAAAAGTACTTTTGAACTTTGCCGTCTGCCTCACAGATCAAGGATATGTCAAATCCCAGTATTTATAAAAGTCTGTAAATATTCACCACTGCTTTAATAGCACTTGTTGCCTTTGAAATAAAATGTCAGACAGTAAGTGATGAAGAATTTGAATCCAGCAGATCACGGTGTAAACAAAGACGGCAGTGTGGCGACACTGCAATTACAGGTTTGACATATAACAGGCTGTGACTCCGGCTAATGCGCAATAGCCTGACAAGACAGGGAAAACAGGAGGAGACCGTGACATCAGCACCTGCTCAGTAGCTCAGGTCTGAAAGGTTTGCATATTGTTGGAGCCCTGTTGTATCAGCGTATTAATTATACATGTATAAGCTAAAAATCTTAAAAGACGTGCTTTAGCATATTTGGAAGCCCGTATGCAACTTTGTTTTTGTGTAGACTATTGCATTTAGCTTCTGTAGCGTCAAGCTGAAATGGAAGCATACTATGATAAATTTGAGTCTAAAAGATGAAAAGTTGTAAAAGACTAAAATAAAAAAGAAATCCCCTCCCACTAACTGCTTCTCGGCCTCTCAGGGGGCTACTGAAAAGCAGATGGAAGGATAAGGGAAAGAGCAAAGGGGCGGGTGGAGAAAAACAAAAGGCTAAAGAGTTTCTTAGCCCCTTTCACCCATCAGAACTTGCGGTGTCCAAAGCAGGCATTCCTGGGCTATTATTTGCCTCTCAGTGGATCTGATCTGCCACTTTAATTACCTTAATGTTATGTGTGTCTGTCTCACTGCGTGTGCGTGTGTGTGTAGGTGTGTGTTTGTGTCAGCCAGTGTCCATGTGTATATGTGTGAAAGCAAGGGGGACATGCTTAATTAAAAAACAGAGGTAGGAGCAGCTCAGGCCACCTCCTTTGTTCTCCTGTTAAAAGAAGGGAACTGTTTCTGCATTGTGGAAAAAAAAAGCCCTTCATTGTTAGTTTCTCTCTATGTATCTGTCTGTCTGTTTCTCTTCTGCAAATGAAAGTAGTCTGGTTGGTTAGCAGAGCGAAGGAAGCCAGTGGGGGAGAGAAACAGGAATGTTTCTTAGCTGGTAGTAATATGATCTGCCTTAAAAGAAGGACAAATGGGTACTGCTGCTGGAAAAGGTGTGAAAGCCTAGACACTGAAGAGCAGTTAGAAGGGAGATGACTACAAGTACTTTATGGATTGGTGAATGTTGAGCGTCTTGGTATCTAAAACTCAACTTTAACTTCAGATAAGCTGGTGATGAACTTGCCTGGTTTGTTTACTATCAAGAGAATGCAGTGAGTTATCTGTAACCATAACATCACACTCAGCTGAAGAGACAAGACAGCATAATATTGAGTTCACAGGAACAAAAAACAATGAGACATGCTTATTGTAGAATAATCCACTTCAGGTTTTACTAATCCATGTATTGGGGTTTTTAATTATGGCTAATTCTAAGTAGGTCCTCATGCCAGAAAAGCAATCAAAATCCTGTTTTTTGTGTTTTCACAGTAGATCATTTTTACATAAATTCTACATATATCTCAAGCTGTGCTTTTAAAATTTTGAAATTGAACTGAATAAACACAGTCAAGCAGCTTAGTTTGGTTCTGCTAGGAGTCCCTTAAGCAGACCTTAAAGTTTAGCATTGCTTAACCAGTCGAGGTCTGCTGACAATGCTTACTAGTTGTTTGTCTCCTTTGTTTTAGAAGGTACCTATACCGCTGCCACTAAAAAAAACAAACAAACAAAAAAAACATTTAGTGATTGTGGAGACTCTTTGAATGCTCATAGTATACTGTCATCCCAATTTCATCTTTAGTAGTGTACTCCATAAAAAACCCCTCAAAAACCTGTTTGTTTTGTGCTTCAGAATAAGAGTTTTGAACATAAGGGACAGGGTGTGAAGCCAGAAACAGTTAGTTTGTTTAATCTCCCCACAGTCACATGCAGAAATATTGAGGCATTTAAACATTGAAAGATCTTGTGCCATATTTAACCTCTTCCTAGCTAAGGAACTATGACAAATTCCAGCATGTGGAGTCAGTCATAGTGAATTCAGAATTAATACGTGGTTTATGGGCCTGTTTGATTATTCTGCATTTTTTTTATTCATTTTTGCTTTAACAAACGCTTCTTGTTAGCTGTTTGCCTTGAATGAAGCGAGGGACAGTGAGTACACCTAACTAAAAGCAACAATTATGTATTTAACACCAAACATTTGTCACTACATGTTCTGGACATTGTCAGTGCTTTATTTATGGGAAAAAGTTGCAGGGTCAATTGGAATCAGAGGTAAGAAAAATAATTGACTCTTATGTTATTGTTGGCAGGCAGCGCACATGTAAACAGCTCTTAACCTGTTAGCATTAGGGGGGATGATGTGTCAGTTCCAAGTGCTTAACACACTGGTTTAACTGTAAGACATAATTCCATTCTTAAAGAGATGCATAATTCATAAACCACAATGTTTTATGTCCGAGCTACAATTCAAAGAGGTCGCTCCCCGATGAACTAAGAAGCAAAATGACACCACTGACATGCAGTAAATCCTGTTGTATGTGTCGCATTACCCATCAAACCCACTGCTGGGGAGAGGCTTTACCCACAATCACATGTTAAACAGGCTCTTTGGAAGACAGACACTGGAGAAAGATATAAAAGCATCCAACTGTGGGTTTGTGAGACATCATGACGAAGCACAACATTATATTTGAGTATTTCTGGGATGCAAAATAAGACTGATACTAACAAAAAAAAAAGTTGAAACAAAATGTTGGAAGTCTTTTTTTTTTTGTCAAACGTTTTTCTTTCCATACACCACCAAAACATTTCACTTGTATTTCAGACAACCACGCAGCAAGGTCTATGCTACGCTTATACATTAGTGTAGGAACTTCATGTGTGCGTCATTACCATACATGCTTGTGGCTTGATGCAGTTGACCCGTTTTATCTCCTTGTATTAGAATGCAAGGCTAATTGCTGCTAATGCTTTTGCAATTACAATTAGCGTTAACATAAAAACATATGTGTTTGCATGTTGAGGTACGTGATGTGGATGACGACAGCAGTTATTGTTGCCTAAAGCAGAAAAACAACAAAAAAGATTATTAAAAACCTATACCTAAATCTACACTCTATATATCCATCTATCCATTTTCTGTTCACCCTTGTCCCTAGTGGGGTCAGGAGGTGCTGGTGCCTATCTCCAGCTACGTTACGGGCGAGAGGCGGGGTACACCCTGGACAGGTCGCTAGTCTGTCGCAGGGCAACACAGAAACAGACAGGACACACACACACACATATATATATATA